>JAGFMF010012033.1:854630-912757 GCA_019455555.1 Galemys pyrenaicus
GGACCTGCTCTGCAGACTTAAGTGCAATCCCTAGACCTCTCCCAGATCTCCCCGCTGCCTCTCTCCTGCAGGCTGAGTCTGGGACTGTGAGAAAGACTGAGAGAGATGGGGTGAGGCGGGCCCTGCGCTTCAGGAGGAGGCTATGATTGCCGTGATGGAGGCAGGAATTCCTGCGTCTTCAAAGGAGGCAGGAGAGGTGGAGTGTTAAGCAGATTGACTGAAGCTAATAAAGAACAAAGCCTGGAGCAATCAGCAACTTCCCTCGGATTCCTGAGAGCTGCGAAAGCACAGAGAGGATGAAAGTCTCTAGCTAACCCAGAGCGAAGCTGACACATTCAAGAGTGGATTCTGCAGTCAGTAATGTGACCGAGTTCACAGAAAAATGATATTAACATTTAAAGTTATTGAAGCTTCTTCCCTGCTGCATCCGGAGAGCCAGCGCTGCGCCCAGAGAAAAAATGGCCTAAAATAGTAGAAGCCAAAGTAATGTCATGCGTACTATTCTGAATCAAAATAAATAGGATAGTATACGTTATAGTCTAGATTGCTTTTATTTATTTATTTTTTAAGATTTATTTATTTATGCACACAAGAGCAGGGGTACAGGCCAGAGGTACGGGAGGCAAGAGGAATCACCAGAGACAGCGTGGGGAGCAGAATAGTCAGATGGACTGAAACCCACTGCTGAGGGGAGCAGCGGGGAGACAGGAGAGCTCTGCTGTCCTATGTGGGTCCCCTCCCTGGCCGGGAATCAAACCCCCGTCAGTGTGCAGTGGTTGCTTCACAGTGCGGTGCTCAACCTGCTGCGCCACCAGGAAGGCCCACATATCTCCTCTTTCTGAACCAATCACATGTGCATTATGCTCTCTTTTAAGACACCAAAAGTGATACTAGAATGTCAACTATACCGCAGTACAGCTGGAAGAAGAAAATAGGGATGCTAGATCCAGAATCCTCTAACCCAGCACCGCTGGGGGGAGGGGTGTGTGTCCCAACACCAGTAATTCTCAGTCCGAGCCTTTAGCAAAGGCCCAGATCCAGTCCTGTGCTTACCAAAAAGTCTAATCAGATTTTCCCCACAATAATGAACAAATTCATGACCGTGTGGGTAACATAACCCACATAACTCATTATTTTCCCTTCCAATTTGCTAGTTCCCCGGTCTCATAAGGCTGTGCTGAAAGGAGCACACCGATCCTCTTAAGCTCTAGCTTGGCAAAATAAATAAATGTGAATAAAAATTCCCCACTCTCTTCATTCCGTATCAAAGCCGTGTGGAATCAATTTCACCCCACCAAACCCAACTGAAATCAATGGCGAAAGCTCCTGAATTCGTTTCCATGGGACTTGGCATTGTAAAAATAATTGGATGGTGCTGCTAACACTTCTTTTAGGAGACAGAGCAAATGTGTTTTTGCTAGTGGGTGGGGGTGAAAACTCGCCTGAGTGCTGGTGGGTTTCACCCTGTGTTCCCGGGATTGCCTTGTCAAGAGGAGCTATTACCAAGTCCCAAATGAGCCTGGCGGCGCTACCCTCAATGAGGTGTTTAAAACTGCCTTCCCCGGTGAGAATGAAAACACTTCTTTTGTTCCCATCTTTAAAATTAACTGCATAGTATCACCACTATCGATGAGGTGTTTAACATCAAAATTGCCTTCCCTGGTGAGAAGGAAAACACTTACTTTGTTTCCTTCCTTAAAATTAATTGAGGTTTTCACAAACTCATCCTTATTCAACCAACAGTCACCTCAGAGGGGAGAAGAGAAGATGGGATTTTTCTTTTTTTTTAGTTTGCAAATTATTTATTTGAATTTTTGACTTTTTTTAACAACACTGTATATCATTTAGAGCTATAGGTTGCAATTTATTTATTCTTATTAATTTAATTATATTTGACATCATTTGTAGTCCCCAGGGAATTCCCACCACCCTTTCACCCGTGCACCATCACCTCAGTCCCTTGTGCTCTTTCAGCCCTCATCCTGGTCTCTACCCCACCGCCACCGCTGCCACCTCCCCCCCAACAATGATCCCTTTGGTTTGTCTTGTCCTTTTGTTCTTGCGGTTTTTGTTTGTTTTGGGCTGCAATTGTTCATTTCCTTGAGCTCTCTTATTATTATTTTTTACAGTTGTTGTTCCTTTACATTCCTCCTAAGAGTGAAACCATCCGACATTTTTCTCTTGCCTTCTGACTTATTTCACTGAGTATAATTCCTTCTAGCTCCATCCATGTTTCTATAAATGGCCCTAGTTTATCATTTTTGATGGCTGAATAGTATTCCATTGTGCATATGTACCACATCTTCTTGATCCAGTCAGAAGATGTGATTTTTAAAAAAAAGATTTATTTATTTATACATACAAGAGCTGGGGTACAGGCCAGAGACCAGGGAGGTGAGAGGAGTCACCAGAGACAGAGTGGGGAGCAGAACAGGCAGATTGACTGCCTGTTGAAATGCACTGTTGAGGGGAGCAGCCGGCCAGGTAGGAGAAGTCTGCTATACCATGCAGGTCCCCACCCAGGCTGGCTGCAGGAATCGAACTTGTGCTGTAGTGGCTGTGGTTTGCTTCATAGTGCATTGCTTAACCAACTCCCCCAGGGAGGCCCCAGAAGATGGGATTTTTAAACGTTGCTTTGGTAGCCCAGCAAAGGACTTTCTTGCCTTCTGGTTACACCGTGGGGGAACCCTTTGCGGCAATTCTGCACTCCTCCTCCCTCTGTATTTTACAACACTGGCCTCGCTGGTGTGACCTCGGGTGGGAGTCGGGCAGGCTACTTGCTAGAATGAAGGAATAGAGGAATGACTCCTCAGCCCAATATTCCTGGGGTCCACTCTATGGGTTAGAAGAACTGCTTATTATCGGTTACCTTCTAGCAGTCACACCTGCGGGGGCGCCACGGGTGTGGTGAAAGGAGCTGCTTCTCCCATTTTCCTCAGGGAATTCTAGAAGTAGGTGGGGCTTTTCTAACTCTCTGGCCGGTATTTGAGGGGAGAGGCGTCTGTGGTTGCTGCCTTCGGCAAGATGCAGCAAACTGCAGAAGGCAGAAGAAGCAAGACCTTGCTATTTTTTTTAAAGATTTATTTATTTATGTGAAGAGCTGAAATAAGTCAGAAGGCAAGAGAGCTGGGGCACAGGCCAGAGTCACAGGTGGTGAGAGGATTCACCGGAGACGGAGCGGGGAGCAGAACAGGGAGATGGACTGAAACACACTGCTGAGGGGAGCAGTGGGAGAGGCAGGAGAGGTCTGCTGCGCCATGGCCGGGGCTCGAACTCGCGCTGCAGTGGCTGAGGATGCTTCACAGTGCGGCGCTCAGCCCGCTGCACCACCAGGGAGGCCCAAGACCTTGCTCCTGACAGAGTGGAGTTCCAGGCAAGACACTGCAGTGGGTGCAGAACATGAGGAACCAAACTCCCTCTTATCCAGGCAAGAAATTCGCCAAAGGGTGGGAGAACTTGAAGGGAAGGGAAGCAAGAGAATTAGGCTACTGTGTGTTTCCCTGAGAAGCCCCGCCCCCAGGCTGAACTACACAGGGTGGGAGTGGGGTGGGAAGGACGGGGAAGCCCAGCAGGTGGGCTTTGCCGCTTGACCACCTGCAGCAAGTGCCCATGCCTCCTTCCCAGTGGGCCACAGGCAGCTGTGCGGTCCAGAGCCACCTGCTCCTGGCAGGCTGTGAGCCGGACACGACGTGCCCGTGGGTGCGGCTGGCGAGCAGACCTGCAACAGCCTCGTGGAGCACCTGCGTGCCCGGCATGCTGATGGACACTGGGATGTCCGCCTGGGCCTGAGAGGAGCACCGGGTAGCAAGGGCAGCCCCTGGCCGACAGACGCCAGCGGCGGCATGACGTGGTGGCTACACCGACCTACGTGGGCCAGACGTGGAGAGGAGAGATGGCTATTTCAGGGGCCCAGGGAGTCTCACCTAGACCGCCACCCATAACCCCTTTGTCTTGACGCTGTGAAAGCCCCTGGAGATGGACACTCAGAGTTGACACAACCCCTTGTCCATCCTGGAATGGACACCGGAACTCTCAATGGACTGAAATTCAGTTTCTACCAGTGGGTGAAACGAAATAAATTCCGTCACCGTAAAAGCTACATTTCTTTGCAACCTTGAGTTTGTGCACTGAGGTTCGCACCTGCTGAACTCAGTTCATTTGCAAAGCCAAGATTTGCATGAACAAGGCATCAGTCATTACAGTCGCGTGCACTGCATGGCAGCTGCAGCGCAGGGGCTGACCCACCGCCGCAGGAGCTGACCCACCGCTGCACATGCTTGGTCTCACCTCCTCTGGCCCACATTGCCGGCTCCCCCCTCACAGTGAAGGAACTGAAGACAGAGAAGTCAACTACTTTGCCCAAGACCACAGCAGTGGTAAATAATGGAGTCAGAATGTAACCCCTAGAATGTCGGCTCCTGAAGAAAGTTTCTTACCCACTAAGTTAAACACAGTCCTCTCATTTGGCTTCCCAAATCGCTCCAGGAACAGCCTTTTCCACTTCCTCTGCTACTCAGCCTTCGGCAATCACACGTGTTCGTCCGGGCCCGGGGTTTAGACAAGCACATATTTCATACCCTGCCTGCTGCTAATTTCCAAATTGCCCGGTAATTAAATGGATTGTTGCTGTTGCAAGCTTAGTGCCTGAACTTCCCCGACTAGCGCAGTTCCGGTCTCTTTCGCAATCACTACACCAGGTGAATTCATAAAGTTGCTGATTAATTAAGCTTCACTAAGGAGGGCTCCGTGACAGGAGCCAGTCCCAGCCCAGAAGCCAGCAGATGGACTCTGTCCCTTGGATTTTCATTCTGGCTCTTCCATTAACTATCTGACATTGAGCAATCCCTTAACCACTTTGAATCACAGTTTCTTCATTTACTGACAAAATAAACACCATCTTAAGCACCCCCCAAGCCTGCCATGATTCTGGAGAACCAGAATCAAGTTTATCAATTTGTAGAAACTTGAGCTGTACTTCTCCAAATACTAACCTTTTTCTCATGTCTCTCTGCAACTCCCCCGAGATGTAACTCTCCACATTCTGGGATAAGGCACAGGTGAGGAGTTTCACAAAGAGACGGGCAACTATATACATTAAAACCTCATGTTCATATGATGAAGAACATGCTAAAAAGATAACATTGTTCTTGGTGTGGCTGCCTGTAAAGTGATATTAAGGGATATAAGAATTGCTATGTTAAAAAAAAAAGAATTGTGGTGTACTAATCACTTTGGCTAAGACGTGAAGAAAAGGAGGTCATCGTGTAGCTGAACGGACGGTCCCTGCGTTGAGTGAGTGAGGAGTCATCACCGGCACACCCCACTGAAGGCCAGCAAGCTCAGCCTGCTGCAGGGGACTCCTGACAGCTGAAGCGGCCGAGCGGGGAGCTCAGGCTCAGGGTGCTGGGTTCCTTTTTTATAGGGCTTCTGCCCCTCTCAAAAGCTCCAGGGGGGTGGGGGGGGCCTCCCTGGTGGCTCGGCTGGTTGAGCACCACACTCTGAAGCATCCACAGCCACAGCAGCGTGAGTTCGATCCCCGGCCAGGGAGGGGACCACAGGGTGCAGCTGACCTGTCCTGCCTCCCCACTGCTCCCCTCAGCAGTGTGTTTCAGTAGATCCACCTGTTCTGCTCCCCACTCTGTCTCTGGTGACTCCTCTCAGCTCCCGCAACCCTGGCCTGTACCCCAGTTCTTGTGTGCATAAATAAATAATTAAAAAAAAAGTCACTTGGGCGTTTTCCTTCTGTGAGGTACTTCTCCACATCCCCCACCCCTCCCTGCCCTACCTTGTGTCCTCACCCCCTTCTTCACACCTAGAGGTCTGAGCTCCCACAGAATTGTCCGGTGTCATCTGAAACTGTTCGCCATCATCCTTTAAAAAAGGCTTTTCTCACAAGGACAAACTGGGGACACTTGGTGGGGAGGAGGGAGGGGGAGGGATGAGGGCAGACGGGAGCCCGGGGGACTGAGGTGATGGTGCACTGGTGATATGGTGATGGGGAATACATGGGGATTGCAATTGATGTCAAATATATAAATAAAGAAAAAAATTTTTAAAAAGTCTTTTCTCACAAATGCCAGATGATCTTACTCATATGTGGAAAACAAAGAAGCAAAGCAAATACACAAAGTAAAATAAACCCTGGGGTTCTGACGCAGAACTGAAGCAACCAGAGGGGGAGGGGGCCCAAAGGATGAAGGTGGAGGGTTGTTAGTCCTGTGGTGGTGGGTGTGGTGTGGTAACATACACTTGCAAAGAAGTGGGAAACTGTACCCCTAAACGACATACAGTCTGATAAGCCAACATTACTTCAATTTTAAAAAATCCTTTCTGGGGGCCTCCCTGGTGGTGCAGTGGGTTGAGCGCCGCGCTGTGAAGCATCCACGGCACAGCAGCGCGAGTTCAATCCCAGCCAGGGAGGGGACCCACAGGGCGCAGCAGACCTCTCCTGCCTCGTCCCCTCAGCAGTGTGTTTCAGTTGATCTGCCTGTTCTGCTCCCCACTCTGTCTCTGGTGAATTCTCACCTTCTGCAACCCTGACCTGTACCCCAGCTCTTGTGTGCATAAATCTCTTGAAAGAAAAAAAAAAACCTTTCTGGTTTGGTCCTTGGCAGTCTTCCTCTCCCTGCCAGTGTCTCTCTGTTTCCTTAAGTGTAAATCCTTTGATTTACTGGGCTTGTCATTTGTCATCTGTGGCCCCCCCTCAGTGTCTGTGGCCCCCCTTGGGAGTCTATCGCTTACGGGCACACGACTCCAGCTTGCACAATCAGTGTATTTCACAACCCCCGCCGGTTTATTTAGGGGATGGTTGCATGACTCAAGAGAGTCCATGGACTCCCGGAACAGTCAGCCACCGGCAGGGCCAGCAGGAAGGCAGAGTGATGCGGACGGAGGCTGGGGTGACGCCAGCCCCGTGTCACTGTGCACCGAGAACTGCCAGGTGGGGGCTGACCCAGAGGCAGCAAAGTCCAGAGAAGAACAGAAGCTCATCTCCAGGTGACATTGTTCCCGCGTCTGGAATCTGCTATCTACTGCCCTGAATTCTGGAACACAGCTAATACAGGCCCTTAAACTCCCTTTCGTTTCAGCAGAGTCATCAAAGTCATCATTTTGTGTCACTTGCAACAGAAACGAACCAAGCGAGTGTTGGGCGCCCACGGCTCACTGTGTCTTCACCTTGTGGACGCCGACGGGACTGTCTCAAGTTGAGGTAACTGCCAAAAAACGAAAAGAAGGACAAGTGCAGTCAGGTCTGATCTGACTTTCCCTGAAATGCATCCCATGAAATATGTAACTTCACAGTCCGATTTAATTCTCCTAGCAGCAGTTGGGCCTCCCTGGTGGCACAAGGGATTAAGTTCCACATTATGAAGCATCGACAGCCACTGCAGCACGAGTTGGATCCCTGCCACGGGCCAGGGAGGGGACCCACACGGTGCAGCAGACCTCTCCTGCCTTGCCCGCTGCTCCCCTCAGCAGTGTGTTTCAGTCAGTTTGCCTGTTCTGCTCCCTGCTCTGTCTCTGGTGACTCCTCTCACCTCCTGTGACTCTGACCTGTACCCCAGTTCTTGTGTGCATACATAAATAAATCTTTAAAAAAAAAAAAAGGGGGGGTATAAAAACAAGATGGCACAAACCCTGCAGGTCAGTAGAGACTGCTGTCTGCCTGCTGCCAGTTCACTCCCAGGACCCTGTTTCTCTCAAATTCCATTCATATCGTCATCTGCAATATGGTCTCTACTCTAGAATTTTCTTACATGACATGGGAACAGTATATTTAAACTTATGACAGGCGATCAGCAGCAGAACAATAAAAATATAACTAAAACCGGGAGGAGGTAGAGGTAGAATGAGTGACAGCAACTTACCTCTTCCATCCTGGAGGGAAACTACAGCTGCTTTAGACTGAAAGTGCATAATCAAGAAGTAGAAATGTAAGCATAGCGCCTGGAGTTGTGGAATCAGCACCCAGAAAAAGACAAAATGAGAATTAATGCTGTCGTCAGCAGAGGTGAGAAGGGAGACATCCCCTTACTCTAAAGCCTTTGCATTGCTTTGCAACATTTTATTTTTTGTGTGCATGTACAAGTTGTGATTTTTTTTTTGAATTGCCACAACTTAAACTATGTTTATCCAGGCAGCTTGGTTGCCTGCTCTCTAAAATGTCCATCCCAAGTATCCCCCATATGGAATTACACCTCCATGTTCCACCTCCATATTTACAAGCATTTCTTTCTTTTTTTTTTTTTTTTTAAGAACTGGAGCACAGGTCAGAAGTGGAGAGGTGAGAGGGTTCACCAGAGAAAGAGAGGATTCACCTGTCCAGTGGGCAGGGGCGGAGCGGGGAATGGCAGGTAAGGCAACTGTAGAAGCTGGGCCCGTGGGCCTCAGGGCAATGCTTGCTTGTGCATGTTTGAAAACTCCGTGATGAATACGTTTACGAAGCAGCCCTCTGCGGGCAGGGGAAGGTGCTTTGGAGCTCACCAACTCCTTCCCGCTGCTGGTCTGTCTTCAGGTCACGCTCAGCCTCGAAACTGAGCAGGTGGCTAAGCTCTCCCTCCACCGCTCCTCTCTGCCAGTCGGTGCTCGCCCTCAGGCTGCGCCCATCTTGAGCGGAGAGCTGCCCAAACCCCATGACCCTGTCCAGTCCCCCTCTTCTCTCCTTCACAGTCAAGTGTGTCCTTCTTCCAAGGCACCCCAACATGCAGGATGCCGTCCTCACACCGTGAAAGCTGCTTCCGCTGAACTCCAATCTCTCCTCCGGCTCGAGCGCGGGTTTCCCGCTGGTTTTTCTGCACCGCTCACACAGCAACAACCTTCTTCTACAACCTTCTCTTTGCCTTTCAGGCCGCCCATCCTGTTGCCGTGACCTGGCTGACTTGTCTCCGCTTACACTGTGCAAGTCACCCTCACTGTCTGCTACTTTTTTTTTTAAAGATATATTTATTTATGCACACAAGAGCTGGGGTACAGGCCAGAGTAGGGGGAGGTGAGAGGAGTCACCAGAGAAAGAGCGGGGGAACAGAACAGGCAGATCCACTGAAACACGCTGCTGAGGGGAGCAGCAGGTGAGGCAGGAGAGGCTGCTGCACCATGTGGTCACCTCCCTGAGGGAGGATTGAATTCCTGCTGCTGTGCTGAGGATGCTTCACAGTGCAGAGTTCAACCAGCTGCGCCACCAGGGAGGCCCACTGTCTGCTACTTCTTTTTTTATATAGTCTTTTTTTAAAAAAAGATTTATTTATTTATGCACACAAGAGCTGGGGTACAGGCCAGAGGTGTGGGCAGTGAGAGGATCCACCAGAGACAGAGTGGGGAGCAGAACAGGCAGATCCACTGAAACACACTGCTGAGGGCAACAGCTGGCGAGGCAGGAGAGGTCTGCTGCACCTCCCTGGCCAGAGACAGGAATTGAACTCATGCTGCAGTGGCTGCAGTTTGCTTCATAGAGGGGCGCTTAATCCACTGCGCCCCACTGAGCTGAATAACCCTTCTTCCTCAAAACACACACACACACACACACACACACACCCTTGTGACTCAGGCCAAGAGAAAACCAACTGTCACAGTTGTAAACTATACAAACCTACTGATGGATGGTACAGTCTCCATACACCTGCTGCTCCTTAAGTGAAGCCCCAACCTCCACCCTGCACACCAGCCCTGAGTGCTTGCCTGTGCCTCGGGCTCAGAGCGAGCCTCCATCCCCAGGGCGTCCTCCATCCTCTGCTGGCTCGCCGTCACCTTCAGGACCAGGGCGTCCCCTTGGAGCGTCAGCGTGGGGAAGCATCTTGCGGAAAGGCCTGTGTGCTGCTGGGATTTTTATTGAGTGTCTTAGAGACACAGCGTAGCAGCAGGTTCACCAGCATGCTGCCATTGTAGTAGAAACTCCATCTCGTGCACGTAAGAGAATTCATTCGCCTGTGGTTCAGAACTCAAGTTGGGGGTGATGGGGAGATTTCTCAGCTGATGAGGACTTTCCCGTGCTCATGCTCCTCTGATCAGACTTTGCTTGGGGGTGGGCTCAGCCGCCATCCGGGTATCCTTGGTGCTGCCTGTGCTCTGTGCCGTCTTCCCTGCGTGAACAATCTGCTCTCCAGACATGAGCGGGGCACGTGCGTCACTTCAGGAGCAGCTCAGGGCTCCCTGTATTCACTTGGTCCCACCTAGACCTCAGTGGTCTGATGTTAAGAAGGAGCTGCAGGGCCTCCCTGGTGACTCAGGGGTTAAGTCTCAGCACTATCAAGCTGTTTGCAGCCGGCCAGGGAGGGGACCCCCATGACAGAGCAGACCTCCCCTGTCTTGCCTGCTGCTCCCCTCAGTATTTCAGTAGATCTGCCTTTGTGCTCCCCACTCTGTCTCTGGTGAGTCCTCTCACCTCCCTTCCTGCACCTCCGGCCCGCACCCTAGTTCTTGTGTGCATAAATAAAAATAAGTCTTAAAAAAAAAAAGTAGCTGCAGCCTGCCTTCTCCACCTGGGCTGACCTCCCAAGCCTCACAGGGACCATGGTGCTTGGCAGGCATCTTCCCATCGATCTCTCTCTTAGCAACTTTTTGGTTTTCTCTTGGCCTGAGTCACAAGGGTGTGTGTGTGTGTGTGTGTGTGTGTGTGTGTGTGTGTGTTGAGGAAGAAGGGTTATTCAGCTCAGCCACAGAGGGCCCTACGTATGTGTCAGGTGTATGGAGACTGTACCATCCATCAGTAGGTTTGTATAGTTTACAACTGTGACAGTCACACAACTACGGAATTGCCCGTGTTTCTCAGGACATATTCCCCTGGGTAAGCAACCCTGGCTGTTATCATAGCAAGGAAAGGCCCACCCCTTCTGGGCTTCTCTCTCATGGCCATCCCGCTGCTCAGAGCATTCACAGGCTGTCCACTCCCACAGGTTCTGGCAGAGCAACATGCCCCTCCACCACTCCACTCCCACTCAGTGCTTTTTCCAGTTTTCTTCTCACCTTTTCTCTCTGCACTCCCTCAACCAAGAAAAAAGTTCTCCCGTGTGGTCGGAAGAGCCTTTCTTTTTAAATACATGCTATTTTCAACTTTGTAGTCCGTGGTCTCTGTCCAAAATTTTCATATGCAAAATCAGCATTCAAGATTCATAAAGCAAAATAGATGTATCTTTTTTGTTAAGCACCTGGGACTTGCAAATAAGTACTTCAGTTTTCAGACTTTGAGGTTTCTTTTAAAAATTACTTTGAAGTTTGGGATATTTGCCTTCCCTTTAAGGCAATGAAGCCCAAGGGGTAAGAGGCCGCTGGGCCCAAAAAGTAGAACATTCTTGGCTTAAAATTCACAAATTTCATCTAGGTGGGTAATCAAAGATTATTTTACTTGCTCTTTCCCTAGAAAAAGGATTCATGAAAGGAAAAGCCATCAACTGTCTCTCATCTTTTAAACTGCTATACTGCAATCCTTTCACTCCTCTGAACTTTGAGCAACTTCCACTACAACTGTGGAAAGAACAAAGGTAGAAGCAAAGTCCCATGTCTCAAAGTATCTTTGTGTCTGTGTTTTTATGCAGCTTGGTTTGGCATGGTAGGAAAGCGGGCTCTGTAATTTTCATATTAATAACTTGATTGTTCAGCCTGTATATAAATTGCACGGTCCTTTTGGTTCACCTAAGTGACCGTCCTTTTTTGCCTACTTTTTCTGAATTTTAAGCATTTTAATATCAAAGTCTACAACACTTATTGAAAGTAAGTCTCGCATTACTTATTTATTAAAGTTGATTAATCTTAAGGTACACCAGCCCCTGAAATGGGCAACACCGACAAAGAGAAGCAGGGGGTAGTAAGTGTGGACACTCCAATATGAAGAGAACACAGGACAAAAAAGTGGCTGACAGCAGGATTTGGGGCGGCACGGGGAAAACAGGCACATTTATTTCTGCGTCGTCTTCTGGCTATCTGTCCGCTCGCGGCAACACAGTTCTTTTAAAGAAACTCTACAGATCACTTAAAGAAATCTGCTCTTGGTCAAAAAATTAAAAGCAAGAGAAGACAACGAGGCCCGGGTTGAACGGGGGCGAAACCAAACGCACCCCCGCGGGCCACCGGGTGGGAGGCTCAGCCTCGTCGTCGGGGTCATTGTTTGGCCGCCCGCAGGCCCGACGGGGCGCCCGCTCGGCGACCCACGCTTGCACGCGGGCTGGCAGCCGCCATCTGCGCCCGCCAACATGGAGGCGCGCTTTGTTGACCTATGCCGGCTCCAGTCGAGCGCGGCAAGGCGGAGCGTACCGACCCGGCCGCGCCTCGGCGGCAGAAGGGGCTGGGCCGCCCAGAGCGCGCGCGGAGCCCGCCGGCGGAGGCCCCAGCCTGGGTCGCCGCCCTCCCAGCCCCACCACCCGGCCCGGCCCGGCCACGCCGGGCCGGAACGCGGCGGGGTCCCGCGCGCACGGCGTCACAAAGCCGAGCCGACACCAAGCCCCGGAGCCCTGGGCACACCCCCTGGCGCGCGCCCTCGCAGTGGGAGGTGCCACCCGTGGCCCCGCCCCTCGCGGGCGCCGACGGAGCCGCAGCGGCGCACGCCGCAGAGCATTCTGGGAGAAGCGGCAGACGCCGGAAGGGCGCGCGTGCGCGGCGGCGGCGAGGTTATAAAAGGGAAGGAGCCAGCGGCGGGCGGAAGTGGGCGGTTCGGCGGCTCCCGGCGCTGTTGTTGGGTGTCGGGGCCTCCTGAGGGGCGTTCTCCCGAGGGCCGCCGGTGCAGGCCGCAGTGACAGGGCCGCTCGCGTCCGCGCCCCCCGCCTCCCCGCCGGTGCAGCGTCGGCTCGCGGCCTCCGCGGCGCGCAGGCCCAACATGGCGCAGGAGGTGTCGGAGTACCTGAGCCAGAACCCGCGGGCGGCCGCCTGGGTGGAGGCGCTGCGCTGCGACGGCGAGACTGACAAACAGTGGCGCCACCGCCGGGAGTTCCTGCTCCGCAACGCCGGCGACCTGGCGCCCGCCGGCGGCGCGGGCGCCCCGGACGCGGAGGAAGCGTCCGATGCCGAGAGCGGGCCGCGCAGTCGGCCGCTGCAGCAGCTCATCTCCTTCTCCATGGCCTGGGCCAACCACGTCTTCCTCGGGTGCCGGTGAGTGAGGGAGACGCGCCCCGACGCCGCTCTCCGCGTTTTCTCCGGGGCCCGAGTATCCTCGGCAGACCCGCCCGGGTGGGGAGGGGAAGTGGTGAAGCGCGGGAAGCCGCGGCCCGGCTGCCCTCTAAGGGTGGGAAGGGCATCGCTGCCAGGGGCCGACGCGATCGTCGCGACCGGAGCTCCGTGGGCGCCCCTGCTTGGCGGGGGGGCTGGCCACGCTCTTGCGGACAGGCGCTAAGCTGAAAGGTCGATACGGCGGACCCCGCCTCCCAGACGCTGGGATATTTGTTTGTGGGGTTCCAGGAAACCGAAACTTCCTGGCGGTTGGTACACTCTGTTGATTCCAACCAGGAAATGCAGTTCCTGCGGCCCGTCTTGGCGCGGCAGAAGTAGTAGCTTTTTGAAAAGTGTGTTCTCCTTCTTTTTCAGGTATCCTCAAAAAGTTATGGATAAAATACTTAGTATGGCGGAAGGCATCAAAGTGACAGATGCTCCTACCCATACCACAAGAGACGAACTGGTTGCCAAGGTGAAGAAAAGAGGGATATCGAGTAGCAATGGTTAGCAGATCATAGATGTGACCATACATAGGAGTTTAGAACTTAAGTTTGATATAATTAGGAATTATTGTTACTAATTTTTTTAACCAGCTAGAACTGAAATGTAATTTGATTAATCAAGTTGGAATGTTAAACCTAAATTACGTGTCTGTATGTCTTAGGCTTTGAATTTGATGCTTTCCTTTGACTGTTATAGTTGCTGGAGTGTCAGATGTCTGTGCTGTTCATTTTTTAATATTAGATGTTAACGTTATTCTCTGCTGCTTTAAGAAATGAAGTGATTCTGTAGTATTTAAAGAAAACGTTAGTCCTGAAATATTTTTGCCTTGTGCTCTTATTTTAACAAGTATGTGTCTCATAAGTTTTTGAATCAGCGGTATGAGGTAGACTTTTTCACATGTACGCTTTCCTTCTTTTTAGAAGGGGTAGAAGAGCCATCAAAAAAGCGAGTCGCAGAAGGAAAAAACAGTTCTGCAGTTGAGCAAGAACTTGCAAAAACGTCTGCCAAAACAGAGCGAGCGTCAGCCCAGCAAGAAAACAGCTCAGCATGTTCTGGGTCCTCTACCAAGTCTGAGAGCAGTGGGAACTCGGCTAGGGGCTCTGGCCCAAGTCAGAACAGCTCTGCAAGTGATGGAGACCGGCCTGCTTCCAGCCAAAGCAGCAGCAGCGTTTCCTCTCAGGTAACAGTTGCAGGATCTGAAGCAGAGGCTCCAGATAAACGCGGTTCAGCGTCGCTTGTCTCTTCGTTGTTGAAATCCAGTGTAAATAGTCATGTGACCCAGTCCACTGATGCCAGACAACAGAGTGGCTCACCTAAAAAGAGTGTTTTGGAAAGCACTTCAGTGTCAGCTTCTCAAAGCATGGCAGAGGTAGAGGTGCCCTTGTTGGGCTCCTCAGGAAGCTCAGAAGTAGAGTTGCCATTGTTGTCTTCTAAATCTGGTTCAGAGACAGCTTCAAGTGGGTTAACTTCCAAAACTTGTTCAGAGGCCAGTGTTTCATCATCAGTTTCTAAAAACAGTTCCTCATCAGGCACATCCTTACTAACTCCCAAGAGCAGCAGCACCTCAACAAGTACATCCATGCTGACTTCCAAAAGCACTTCACAGGTAGCTGCATCCCTGTTAGCTTCTAAGAGCAGCTCCCAGCCCAGTGGATCTCTGGTTTCCAAAAGCACTTCCTTAGCAAGTGTGTCCCAGCTGGCCTCTAAGAGTAGCTCTCAGACAAGCACATCACAGTTGCCTTCTAAAAGTACTTCACAGTCAAGTGAGAGTTCTGTCAAATTCTCCTGCTGCAAGTTAACTAGTGAAGATGTGAAACAGAAGCAGCCTTTTTTCAATAGACTGTATAAAACAGTGGCATGGAAGTTGGTAGCTGTCGGTGGCTTTAGTCCCAATGTGAATCATGGAGAGCTCCTGAATGCAGCTATAGAGGCTTTGAAAGCAACACTGGATGTGTTTTTTGTCCCACTAAAAGAACTGGCAGACCTGCCTCAAAATAAGAGCTCTCAAGAAAATATTGTTTGCGAATTGAGGTGCAAGTCTGTGTATTTGGGTACTGGCTGTGGGAAAAGCAAAGAAAATGCAAAAGCTGTTGCATCAAGAGAAGCATTGAAGTTGTTTCTCAAGAAAAAGGTGGTGGTGAGAATATGTAAAAGGAAATACAGAGGCAGCGAAATAGAAGACTTAGTGCTCCTTGATGAAGAATCAAGGCCGGTCAACTTACCTCCAGCATTAAAACATCCGCAAGAATTAGTATAATATGTCCAAAGTGACACTGCAGATACCTGGCATTTGAGGAGAAAAACTGGCTTTTGTATAATATAAAACATAAGCTTTCACAAATTTTGTATTGCTTTTTTCCAGTTTTGCAGAAAATTTACATTCTAGTTCTCTTCACACAGTAGAAGCTGTAAATAATTTATGAATGACAGTAGACATTGAAAGATATACATAGGCAGCATACCAGAATGCTGCTTTATTTGCTTAAGAAAAGACTGTCTTCTATTTTTAATGATACATTAGGTACGATGTGTAGTTCTGTAGTTATAAAACTTTTGTACTACTTTCAATTTGGTGAAAATGAAAATGTATTAATTTGTCTACCATGCTTTTTTTTTTCCCTTCACTAAATAAACCTTCACATCAAAGGAAAAAGGGGACCATAGTATTTGAATGTCTGAAAGCCTGTGAAGCTTAGGGTTTAAAGATTGTTCAACATGTCTGTTAAAGAATGAAAGAAAAAATAGTTGCCTCAGACTATTTTTATGAGAGTTGTAAGCATTTTTTAGATATAGAGCAGTATAAAGTACTTAAGGTTATTTTATTCTGAAGTTGTTTAAAATTCACCATGATTTTGACTGCTGCAGATTCTTTAAGTGGGTTAATTTATGTTTTGAGGTAAAACAATTTACACTTTTTCTTAAAAGACATAAATGTGGGTTTCTATATTAAGCATATTTTGTGACTACTATTAACAGATTGATTTGTTTAGATATTAAATGCTTTAAGCTATTTTACCTTTTCAAGAAGTTGTGTTTTTTGTTTTTTGCCTCTCCATCCCCTGCCCCCTCAGTACCAGTTCCTGCAAATAGTGTACTCATGTTCATTGCACCAGGGAGTCCTACAGAGGTGCTCCTTACAGCCTTTTGTGAGTAGGGAAGTTAACAGTTTCAAAACTGGAACTAGGTGGTTTTGTTTACAAACCTCAGAACAGTGCTGGGAGGTGCTCAAATTCTGGCCAAGGGGTTTTTTTCTTTGCAACCTTTCTTCTGGTTTTCTCTATGCTGTACAATGAGCAGTGATGGTGGTAAAGTACAGGAAAATTGCTGAAGAAAAGTATGTGGAAACTCTACATTCTGGAAATAATGGATGTGGATACTCTACATACATGAAATCAGTATTTTACTAGGTAACCTTTATAAATGATTAAGTATAAGTGATTTATTCTATAAACCAGTTCCCTTTATGGTAAGAAACAATAACTTGAGTGTCTTGTGAACACAGTACTCATTACTTTACTTTCCTTGGGCTTAAAATGTGTGTTTGTGAGACAGTGATTACCAGGAAAAGGAGCCAAGCGTCACAAAGGTGTTTCTATCATGTCTCTGATTAGGCGGTTTGGTAATTTCCTAAATGGCTTTGTTTCAAGTCAATATAAAAATTATTACAGTAGCCCTTTGATATGGTAGGATTTGAGGAAGCTCGTTCTTGTAAAGCAGCTTTGTAGAATGCCTGATTTAAGAGAAATATCTCAAATTCAAGATAATGCAGAATGCTAAAAAAAAAAAAAATTCTGTTCTTGAGATAGAATCTTGGTTCTGCCTCTAAATTTTAACTTCATGTGTATAGTTGGACTGAGATTTGCATTGTGGACCTTGAAGGTTCAGGAGGATGCATTGACAGTGCTCCCTGAAGCACAGGCTGTCAGTTTATTCATTGCTTTGGTGCTCTCACTTCCTCACACTTTTTTTTTTTTAAAGATTATATTTATGCATACAAGAGCTGGGGTACAGGCCAAAGGTGTGGGGGATGAGAGGATTCACCAGAGACGGTGGAGCAGAACAGGCAGATCCACTGAAATACACTGCTGAGGGGAGTAGTGGGTAAGGCAGGAGAGATCTGCTGCGCCATGTGTGTCCCTTCCCTGGCTGGGGATCGAACTCACACAGCTGCACCTTGCATGCTTCACAGTGCAGCGCTCAACCCACTGTGCCACCAGGAAGACCCTCCTCACACTCTTGAGATGAGTTGTTCTCACTGGCCTGTTTTACAACTGAAACATACTGGTCACGTTCTTCAAGCCCCTATCATCCCAGATCTCAGCTTTCAATATGTTGAAATGCTTACTACCTTTCTTTAAATGCTCAAATTTCTGAAAATACCCCTTGGGCTTTTGTTTGCTACCAGTTTTTTTTTCAAGTGACTGAAACATCTTTCCAAAGCTCCATTTCTTTGAAATGAGTCACATCAATAACTCTTGTGCTTATTATTTTTTAGTACTTGTATGTCTTACATTCTCAACTAGCAAACCATCCCATGTAGGTGTAGTTAATTTGCAATCAAAAGTTTAGTCAGCATGAACGTGCAAAATACTGATTTTTTTCTAAGACGATGTCCTGAGACTAGTTATTCTAAATCAGGATTTTTTTTTTTTTTTTCAAATGGTAAAGTTGACTGAAAATGGTATTGTCCTAAGTTTTTAGCCCAAATTCTTGGGGCCTTCTGTCAGTATCGGCTGGGATAATGGTCCTAGGAAATTCCAAGACTGATACGTATTATCAAAAGTTAGATCCAACATCTGTGAACAGGCCATCGTTTAACTTGCCAAGCAGGTTGATAGAGATTTCTCTCTACTGTTTAGATTCCTGAGTAAGAAGTTAACCGAAGCAGCAACAGGGAAACGGGTCAGTCTTAAAACTGCTGTTATTGTCGTTTTTTTAAGGGAATTTGTGGACTTGGTTCTGAAAAGTTGTGCTCAAGTCCTCTATTAACACTCTCCAGATACTGTAAGTACATACGTACCAATTTTACCATTACTTGAAAGAATAGTTTCTGTGCTTGATGAATAAAAAAGTTCTTGGGAACTTTACCATTTAAGCCCAGCTAGATAAAAGTGGTTGTTAAGGCTCCATTTTCCACTACTCATGCAAGAAAAATAGGAACAGATTTTTCACATTTCCTTGGCATCCCTGCAGACAGCTGATTTGTGATCCAGCTGGAACAATCCCTTTTTCATTTTCCCTTGTTGCCAGCTTTAATCTCTCCTGTTCCCTTCTTAAAAATCATTACCTGAAAATGAGTATTAATTTTTTAAGTTCTATTTCCTTGCTGATTATGCAGCAAGAATTGCAGTGGACAAGGTCCCAAACTAAACTGACTTTAACTTGGAAAGAAAAATGCTAAACATGAAGGGTTAAACACAGGCATTTTTTTTTTTTATAGTAAAAACTAGAGATTTCACTGCCAGTGCTTGCCAGGAAGTAGTCAGATACTTGTGATTTAGAAACTTGAATCAGAATCCTTGAAAGTCGTTAGGAAACAGCTGAACTGACAGTAAGTCCGTGGATCTACAGAGCCATCTAGAAGTGGGCATAGAATACATCCGACCAATGTCAGCACCAACGCATAAGAAGGCTAAGTATCACCTGTTGTCTCGGGTCTTTTCTGTTCACTACAGCAAGGAAGGACATCTGAAATTACAAAACCTGAGTTCTGAATATATAATCAGCGGTTTTCAAACTTCATTTAGAAGTTTGAAGAAAAACAGGACCAGTAAGAGCAGAACTATTTCGGTCGAAGGAATTCCTTCTCCCAGCCATTCTCGATTCCAGCAGCGCTGCCCTGGACTGGTGCAGAAGGAGGTTCAGTCACTAGAAGGCCCAGAGTGGATGCCAGCTACCTTCTGCAACAGCTTTTTAAGAGTGGATTAAGCAGAAAACCACCAGTTTACTACGAAGTAGAACCAATTTGTTGTTGAGGTAGCATGCCATGTTAGTAAGCACTCGGATCAAGCTAAGAGACCAGCACATAAATTAGTATACAATCAACACTTAACAGTTGCTGGCACTTTTTAATTATGACATAATTAAATCCATAAGGACATTAAAGTGCTAGACTTTTCAGTTCAATGTTCATACAGTGATTGCCTATGTCAAAAAAACCAAGGGTGAGCACAAAGTATTCCCCATAGAAGGGCACTCGCTGGGCCACCCCAAGCGCCGGAGATGGGTGCCTGTGTTACAAGTGAGTAAACAAGACTTTTGAAGCTGGGTCCTCACTGCGTCCACGAGCAGCTGAAGTTGGATGCACTTGCCTTAAATGACGTCCAGCCACAAGTAGTTTCTCTGCCATCCAGTGCTGAGACTTTTGAATTGTTTCATCCAGTCACAAAACTAGTAAATATTGAAGCAGGGACTCCATCCACTGTTCATACAGAAGACTAAACAATGGTTTGGTTTGATTTGGGGAAATTAATGTGAAAGTCAACCAGACATGCCGCCATACTGGTTTCATATATTCCAGGAAACAGGAGCAAAACAAAAAACCTCAAACCAGTCAAATATGTATCAAATAATAATCAGAGACTATTTCTAGACACTTTGTAGAATTCAAAGGGACAGCTTGCAGAGGTGATGATTTAATCAACAACCTGGCGACTGAAACAAATGGTCCAGCTTACGAATCCTGTCTCCTTTTCTACACTAGCTAAGTTAAAAACGGTCCTCATGAGATAAACTAGCTGTCCTTGGCGCCTTTCTAGTTCATCTTGCTGCCTGCACCACACTCCGTGGGAGAGTTTCCATGTGTGTACAAGCTGCAGCTTGGAGACCTGTGTGGGGTAAAGTATGTGCACCTCCCTGTCCTTGTATTTCGTCCCAGAAAGTTAAACGCTGGGCCTCCCTGGTGGCGCAGTGGGTTAAGCAACCCACTACGAAGCAAACCGCAGCCACTGCAGTATGAGTTCAATCCCTGCTGCCGGCCAGGGAGGGGACCCACATGGCGCAGCAGGCCTCTCCTGCCTCGCCCGCTGCTCCCCTCAGCAGTGTATTTCACTGTTCTGTTCAGCCACAAGTAGTTTCTCTGCCATCCAGTGCTGAGCGTATACTGAGGAGACCCTTTCGACCCCAGATACCCCTGAATGACCGACTTTCTCTTAAGGGCCAAGCAACAGAAGTAACACAGCAGCTGCAACGGCACACGAGTGTTGAGTTTCCAAACCTTCTTCAGGGCGTGGCAGACAGCACAGAATTGCAGCTCCGCCATAATGAAAGCAGCGGGTGTGATAACAGCCATCAAATAACACTCTGTGGCTAACTGCACTTACTTATTTCCTGACAACCTCATGAGTGTTAAGTGTCAACTTCGTTGCTGAGCAAAATGTTTCTTCTCTGCGCCCACAGTTCTCAGACAGTTGGATAAACAGCCGCAAGGGATGTGTGGTTATTAGAACTCTGCTGAACACTCTTCACTGCCGTAACAGGTGAACCCTCGCGCTTTTTAAGACACCACACTGATTGCCTTTAAGTATTTTACATTTCATCACGCACCCCCGAAAGTGGTGAAAAGGGAATGCAATGCAGCATACCAGCCTTGTGGGGTCACGTACTTCCAGGCTGCCAGGGGTAGACTGGCAGCCTCAATCTTCGGGGTCCCCCCACCAACCATGAGATGGCATGGGCTTAGGGGTGAGTGCGGGGTCCGGGAGCTGGAGGGGCACTCGCTCACACAGTGAGCCTTGGGACCGGCTGGCTGCCCTGGCGGGCACAAGGGGACATGTTTCTCAGGCACGCACCCTAACATCAGGCAAATTCACCCATGTCTCCCCAAGTACTCACGGTTCCCCCAAAGGGGTCCTGGGACCGACCTGCAGGCTGGCAGCGAGGGCCTTTGTGGGCAGTGGCTCCCATGCTTAGGGCCTTTGGTCACGTGACCAGCCGACACTGGACACACCTGTGATTGAGAGATCTAGCATGACACTGCGAGGCGTTTGAAAATGGAACTGTGGACAAGCGAAGAGAAAACAACTCTCCTGTGCAGTTGTAAGTTGGGAAAGAAGAGCCCCGGAGAAGCGTGGGCAGTGGCAGCAGAGGGGGAACGAGAACTGAGCCCTTCAGGGTGAAGCCGCATTGGAATCGGCGCTCAGATGAACGTGAGTAACTTGGGAACAAACAGCAGTTACTCGTGGTGTGTTCATAAGGTTCCAGGCCAGTGTCCAGTTCGAGGTATGTGGTGTCAAGTTGGCCTAATGATCTTATCTTTGGGAGATTGGTTCAGAAGTATCAAAGACAAAGAGAAACAAAAAATAAAAACCAGGGGCCTCCCTGGTGGCGCAGTGGGTTAAGGAACGCACTATGAAGCAAACCGCAGCCACTGCAGCACCAGTTCAATCCCCGGCCAGGAAGGGGACCCACAGGGCACAGCAGACCTCTCCTGCCTCGCCTGCTGCTCCCCTCAGCAGTGTGTTTCGGTCCAGCAGTGTATTTCTTCCTGTCCTGCTCCCCACTCTGTCTCTGGTGAATCCTCTCACCTCCCTGGACTCTGGCCTGTTTCCTAGCTCTTGTATACATAAATAAATAAATCGTTTTTAAAAAAATATATAAAAAAACAAAAACCAGTGTGTGTGTGAGAAACGGGGAGATGGCAAAAATGCCCGATCACAAAATAATGGAAGGGCTTTGAAAACCTGTGGGGCTCAAACTGGGGTGCATGTGGAAGGATATGGGGAGCACACGCAAGTAGGGTGCTGGGTCGGAAGCGGTGAACTCCGCTCACCTAACCCAGCAGCGGCGGAGGGTGAGGGGGGTGCTGTGGGCTGGGGTCTGGTGGACTGGGGGACTCCTTGGCGGGGCCATCTCAGCAGCAGTGGAGAGGACAGGCAGAGCCCTGTGAAAAATACTCCTCGCAGCTGCCTTTTCGTACTGACTCAGGAGAATTTAAAGCACCCGAACCTATAAACAAAACTTTAGGTCACAAGAGACATTCCTGTGAGATGAGACTGGAGCAGCTCGGGCGGATCCTCCCCAGCTTAACTTCCTGCAGAGCAGCCAGGCCAGGAATAGTTCCCGGACCTCAAAGATGCGTGAGAGTGAGCCCAAAAGCACAGCGGGCCTCACACAAATGTCACTGAAGGAAAATGTTAAAAACAATAATAAATGGAGAGGAGAAACAGGAAAACGTAAGTGGTGATATAGGCTTCTTTTCACAAGAGGCAAGTTTTACTCTATTTTCATTTCCAAAAATGTTTTTATGCACGAATGGGCTTGTAAAAGAGAGGAAAACACCTCTCAGCAATCAGTTTGTAGCCGCCAGGCTTCCGGGCACGTCTGCTTCTTGCGTTCAATAAGACAATGCTTTTTTTCAAGTTTTATGTAAAATATGCCTTAGATTTTCATCAGTATGGCTTTTACTTATGGTTTTGTTTGTTTATTTGTTTGTTTGTTTGTTTACTTATGCACACAAGAGCTGGGGTGCAGGCCAGAGGTTGGGGGGTGAGAGGATTCACCAGAGACAGAGCGGGGAGCAGAACAGGCAGATGGACTGAAACACACTGCTGAGGGGAGCAGCGGGGAGGCAGGAGAGGTCTGCTGCGCCCTGTGGGTCCCTCCCTGGCCTGGATGGACTCAAGCCACAGCACTGTAGTGCTGGGACTTAGCCCTTAAGCTACCAGGAAAACCCTAAAATCAACTTCTAATCTTAGTTTAAAATCTACCCCAAAAATCTACCATTTACAAAATTTCTGATTTTGACTGACGCCAGTTATTTATTGATATTTTATGTTTGCCTTATGACTTTCAAAGCTTACAAGAAAAATATTTCTCTCAAGAAAGGAAACTAAAGGTAGCTTTAAAAGATAATTTGGCTATGGCCTCCCTGGAGGAGCAAGGGGTTGAGAACTTCACTATGAAGCATCCGCAGCCACGAGTTCGATCCCCGGCCATGGAGCTGACCCACATGGCGCAGCAGACCTCTCCTGCCTCCCGCTCCTCCCCTCAGCAGTGTGTTTCAGTCCCTCTGCCTGTTCTGCTGCCCACTCTGTCTCTGGTGACTCCTCCCCCACACCTCTGGCTACACACCGGCTCTTGATGCATAAATAAATTTTAAAAAAATTAAAAGACAATTTGGATAAAAACCATTTTTAGTTTTAAAGAGGGGGGAAACGCCTGCGCATTTCCACATTATATAACACCTGCCAGACCGCGGTACCCTCTCAGGTAAGTAGCAAGTTATCCTAACACTTGCAGGCCAACTTGGAGAAGGTTAGAAAAGATCAAGCATGAAGTTTAAAAAGAAGAAACATTCTACCTGCACCACCTTTAGGAACCTTGACTTCCTCCGCGGGGAACCTCGCAGTCAAGCCCAAAGGTAGCACCAGGTTTCCCTGAGGCTGCATACCCCGGGAGCCTTGAAGCGCAGGTGCAATGTGCGACGTGCGGCGCTGGGGCCACTAGGGGGCAGCACTAGGGCATTCGGTGCCGGGAATAAACTTCAAAAAGAAGGAAAAGGCAGGAAAAGATAAACATTTATTCAACACACCTGTGCTGGACATCTTGCGCGCCAAACGCTTGAGGAGTTTACAGTTAAAGGCAAATGGAACGGTGAAAACAGGTGTCAATAGCCAAGTCTCCGGCTTCCCATTCTGCTTATCGCTTCCCTCATTAACACTGGCTCTCCGCGCACCCTTTCAGCTTTGAAGCACCGCGTCTTTCTCACTTCTCACTGCTGGCCTCTCTTCCTGCGTCTGCCCCACTTCTGGATGGACAGCCGACCACGTAGGCTGCACTCACTTCTAAGCGGACCCAGAGTGGTCAGTCTCGGCTGGCCCCTCATAGTATGGACAGCACGTCAGCCTTCTGCCCTTCAATGACATCCTAGGAACTTATTTTTCCCCCTGGACTGCAAAGCCAAATTATTTATCATCTGGTCCTTTATAAAGGCTGCCAACTCTTGACCTAGCCATCTTTATCTCTCTGCACAGTCTCAAGACTCTAGCTGTGTCCTCTCTGCCTTCTGCTCACTTCCTCACTAGCCCTGGCCCCCTTTACCTGGAATGCCTTTACAGGTTCATTCTTAGCCACTAGGTTTTTGCTCTTTTTTTTTTAAGATTTATTTACTTATGCATACAAGAGCTGGGGCACAGGCCAGAGTCCAGGGAAGTGGGCAGATTCACCAGAGACAGAGCCGGGAACAGAACAGGCAGACTGATTGAAACACACTGCTGCGGGGAGCAGCGGGGAGACTGGAGAGGTCTGCTGTGCCATGTGGGTCCCCTCCCTGGCTGGCGGCAGGGATCGAACTGGCGCTGCAGTGGCTGCAGATGCTTCATAGTGCGGTGCTCAACCCCTGCACCACCAGGGAGGCCCCAGCACTAGGTTTTATCTCAAATATCTGACCCACAGTGAATTTCCCCTGTAATTCTCTATTGAAAAGTCACCCTCTTTAATTTCCTTCACAATTATCTCACTTACTTTTCACTTCGCCATTGTGTTTCCTCCACTAGAACGAAAGCTTCATGAGGTGCTTCCTGTTTCGTTCTTGGGAGACTGGCACAACAAGCACTGCCCCACAGCTTCTTTGGATTGGGGTAAAATACATAGAAAATCCACATTTTTAAGCAGACAGTTCAGTGATCTTACGTGTGACATTGTGGTCGGAACCCTCACCACCATCTACCTCCAGAACTTCGTCATCCTGTCTCTCCTTCCCCCAACACCATCTTACTTTCTATGAATTTTACACTCTAGGTGACTTTATAGCTGACTCCTGTGATATGTGTCCTTTTTGTCACTGACTTGTTTTGTTTAGTTTAATGTTGGCAAGGCTTATCCACATGGCAGCATGTTAGACTCCCCTGCCTTTTTTATAATCAGTACGTTCAACTCATTCTTTCATCGACGACTACTGTAGAAATTTCCTAGTTTAGAATAATCCTGGATTCTGGAGGTAGGGTCTGGGGGAAGAGACGCAGGCACCTTGTCTGGGCCTCAAGGGGCAAGACACCTTCCTGAGGCAGGCCCAGCCGGTGGGCAAGTTGGGTCAGGCAGGAGCAGAAAGCAGAGGCGTTGGGGCGGACCTCTGGCCACCCATGGGATAAAGAAATCTAGCCAAAAGTCAGCTGTTCCTTGTGCCCGAGGCACTAGTGAGCCTTCATTTCATTCCTGTTTAAACATCTAGAGTCATGGATGGCAGACACGTCTGCTGCCATCAATAGAGGAATAAAGTAAGCTGGGGCTGCTGTACTTCTTTTTTGTTTTTTTTCCTGCTGTACTTTTTTTTAAAAAAAGATTTTATTTATTTATGCACACAAGAGCTGGGGTACAGGTCAGAGTCCAGGGAGGTGAGAGGATTCACCAGACAGAGTGGGGAGCAGAACAGGCAGACTGACTGAAACACACTGCTGAGGGGAGCAGCGGGGAGACAGGAGAGGTCTGCTGTGCCCTGTGGGTCCCTCCCTGGCCGGGGATCAAACTCATGCTGCAGTGGCTGTGGGAGTCCCACAGTGTGCCGCTCAGCCCCTTGCGCCACCAGGAAGGCTGGGTCTTTGCTTTCTTTAGCGGTGTGTTTACTGTTTCCTTGGGTGATCCCAGAATCACTCACGGAGACCAACAGCAGGTTGTCCTCATAACTGAGCTTTATCACAGTGAAAGGCCGAGTGTGCCCAGGAAAGAGATGCAGTGGAGGGCCCAGCCGGGTTAGCACAGGCTTCTGGCGTCCTCTGCTGAAGTGCCACAGGGAATTGCCTCCACTTGCAGCAAGCAGCAGGTGTGTGCGAACTGAGTCTGTCCGTAGAAGCTCATTTAAGTCTCAGGGTGCACAACTTTTATAGGGAGCTGTTACCATCCCCACATTCTGCAAAGCCATCTCTCATGGCAACCGAAACCCAGCACCCCAACAACAAAGCTAGGCGTGTGCGTGTTTGTACGACACAGCCTGATGAGACAGCGTGGGGTCCCGGTCTGGGTGTCCGCGGCCTCACTGAGGCTGCAGACACCTTTGGGCAGAGCCCCAGGGCTGACTGCGGACCTGCCATGTCCCCAGGAGACAGGCCGAGGTGAGCAACCCAACCCGCCCCACCGCCTGGAGTCCTTCTTCACCAGGGTCTGCCTGTCCTCGCTGTCACCTGTCACCAAGTCTTCGCTTGTAAGGAAAGATAATACAAAGCTAATTCGGTCTTAGCATATGGGAGGATATTTTTAAGACCACTCTATCGCTAAATCATTTCCTCTTTACCCTTCCCAGTTTCCAGTTTCTGTAGCTGGCTGTTCTTCACAAACAGGAATGGATAGAGCATGTAAGAAACCCATGGGGAGCAGTAATTTATGCTGTTTGGAGAGGAGGCCAGAGACGAACGGAGCCCGAAGATGTGAAAAACTACGTGGTTACAATCCTGTGTGACTAAATTTATATCTCTTCCCCACACGCCTGCGTTGCCTTCTGGAGTCTTGATTCCCCCATAGTCCTGCCACTATCTCTTTAGGACCCAAGCCAGGGCCCCAGATGACTTCTCTTCCCCCCACCCCCTAAACACAGACAAGACACTAGGCCCAGCTGAAATTACCTCCTAGGACGTTCCTGACTCGCTCTCCTTACTCCCTTGGGACCCACACCCTGTTGGTTGCTCCTTGCTCGCTTCTCCTTTCCTCTGGGTTTGTACGACACAGCCTGACGAGACAGCGTGGGGTCCCCACAGGCCTTGCTCACAGCAGCGAGACCGCCACTGCCATTCTTCCCTGTAAAGCAGCGTCTACACACATGCACAATTTTCTGAAAGAAGATCTCTTGGTTGAGGTCTTGTAACCACTCATGTTACGCATTCTTTGTTCTCCCGCGTGCGTACATCTACGAATATTTTCATCTCTATTTTATTGGAAAGTATTTTTTTAAGATTTATTTATTTATGCATACAAGAACTGGGGTACAGGCCAGAGCTGAGGGGGGTGAGAGACTCCACCAGCCAGAGTGGGGAACAGAACAGGCAGACCAACTGAAACACACTGCTGAGGGCAGTAGTGGGCGAGGCAGGAGAGGTCTGCTGCACCATGTGGGTCCCCTCCCCGGCCGGCGGATCGAACTCGTGCTGCAGTGGCTGCGGTTGGTTAACCCACGTTGCTTAACCCACTGCACCGCCAGGGACAGCCCCTGGAAAGTATTTCTATTCTGAGTTAAAACCAAAAAAAGGCTGTTGGAATGGCATCAATTTCTTGAAGGTCCCTGGGCCATGCCGCAGACATCGTCAGAGCTGCTTCTGTGCCTCGCCCTCCTTGCTTTGTGACATCCGGGCTCATCTTCCAGCTCTTTCTGTAGCTGCTACGTTCAGATTCCTCTTCGTTGGACACCTGTAAACCAGTGCTGTGTGGCAAGACCACCGCTCAGTGAAAGACCAGTGAAGACTCCTCCTCGGGCGGTTTATTTCATAGGCCCCTTCTGAGGTCACTGCAGTGACAGATGGCATTAACAGTGACATCAAGCTGAACACGAATTTGCAAGCGTCTGGATCACAAAAATGATAAAGATGATTCCACCTAACCCTGAAGTAGTCCCATGAGAGTCCCCAAAAATCTTTAGCTCCCGACACGTTGAGGACTATCCTGGATGAGAGAAAGGCGGCTGTCCGTAGTTCTGAACTGCTTTCAGAGAAAGTCACAAAAGTGTTTCTGCACCAAAACTGGCAGATAGATGCATTCCGAAAGTCGGAAGTCTTCAGAGGCTTCCAACTTAATTTTGACGTCTGGTTTTCATTCTGTGTAACATGTGCCACTAACGCGCTGGCGTGCAAAGTGCAGACCTCACTAACGAGAGCAGCAGAGAAATCCCATGGCTGTGGACTCAGCCTGAGACCCAGCGCCTCTGGCGACGCCCGCCTTCCCGGGCAGCATCCACATGCATTTTGCTCTTCCTGAATATGCAGGAAGCTTGTTCGCGCCTTTATTTTAAACAAAGAGTAAACTGTGTTAATGTCATACCTGGATCAACACAGTCGAATTGTAAAAGATATCTGTGTGCACGAAATCTTCCTGCGGGTCCGGGTGCCCCAGCCTGGGTCAGCTGCCGCCACTCTGTGTCGCTGGCCTTTTTCTCCAGACGTTGGTCTCCTGGATACAAAATCAGGGATGTTCTAGAGGGAGCGTCTCACGAGGAGGTCACCGGGCTCCGCTGAGTCACTTTTGGTCAGCGTGCCAGTGTGCAGCATGAGGTGAGGCAGCCGTTAGTGCGCCCTGGAGTTCACGGGCACTTCCTGTTGTGCGGACAAGTGTCACTTGGAGCTTCCATAGATACAGCTTGCATGTTGTGGCCCCTGCATGGAGTGAGGCTGAGCCTCCGTCAATGGCTCCAACTATCACTCCTTCCCGCCAGTAAGCATTCCTTGTCCTCAGTCTTCTATTTTCCCACCCTACAAAGATTATTTAGACCCTGAAATTTCCCACACATTCCCTTATATCTTTTTTTTTTTAAGATTTATTTTTTATGCATATAAGAGCTGGGGTACAGGCCAGAGGTGCAGGGCGTGAGAGGATTCACCAGAGACAGAGCCGGGAATAGAACAGGCAGACTGACTGAAACACACTGCTGAGGGGAGCAACGGGTGAGGCAGGAGAGGTCTGCCAAGCCATGTGGGTCCCCTCCCTGGCCGGCGGCAGGGATCGAACTTGTACTGCAGTGGCTGAGGTTGGCTTCATAGTGCGTTGTTTAACCTACTGTGCCACCAGGGAGTCCCCTCCCTTATAGCTTTGTGAGGGTTATTTTTCCCTTTCACTCTAGTTCTAGTCAGATATCAGCAGGACGTATTTCTTTTTTTTTTTTTTTTAAAGATTTATTCATTTATCCACACAAGCACTGGGGTACAGGCCAGAGGTGAGGGGAGGTGAGAGAACCCACCAGACAGAGCAGGGGGCAGAACAGGCACATGGACTGAAATACACTGCTGAGGGGAGCAGTGGGCCAGGCAGGAGAGGTCTGCCTGCGCCATGTGGGTCACCTCCCCAGCTGGCAACAGGGATCGAACTCGTGCTGCAGTGGCCATGGTCCGCCTCACAGTGCATTACCCAACCCACTGCGCCACCAGGGAGGGCCAGGACGTATTTCTACCATCACTTCATGTAGTTCTTCAGAGTCCTCTCCCTGAAAAATGCCATTGCTGTGACCAAAGGCTGTTATGCTGAAGTATGCCAGTTAGACAGAGCCAAAGAGGGGCCTCCCTGGTGGTTCAGGGGTTAAGTGGCAGCACTATGAAGCAGTCACAGCCACTGCAGCATCAGTTCAATCCCCAGCCAGGGAGGGGACCCACAAGGCGCAGCAGACCTCTCCTGTCACCCCGCTGCTCCCCTCAGCAGTGTATTTCAGTGGATCCACCTATTCTCCCCACTCTGTCTCTGGTAAATCCCCTCACCTGCTGCATCTCTGGCCTGTACTCCTGTTCTTATATGCATAAATAAATAAATCTTTAAAAAAAAAGCCAAAGAAATTATACCTGGCCTGTGGTTAGAAAATAAAGGTTTCTTAAGCTATCACAACCAATCCAGGGCAGTCTAAAACTGAAGGAAAATCTGATACATTATTTGTATAAAATAAATATCTTCGTTGTCAAGACCTGGGTCGTCTTTATATCACATTTAAAACTATATAAGATTTAAACAAAATAAGGTTTCCAGAAACACATGCATAAAGATATACTAGTTTCCATATATAAGAGTCAGAAAAGCTCAGTTTATGGAAATAAGCTAGATAAATAATTTTAAAAACTGTCACCCATGGAAGATAAATCAATATTCACTAAAAGCTGGGTGAAATTAACCATGCCAGAGCAATTAATGTAACAATAGCTCCAATAAGATCTCATGAAATAATCGAAGCAAATCATTTAAAAGGAACAAAAGATTTAGCAGAAAGCAGGTCACCAGCATTGTTTTATTTGTTTATTTTTTTTAAAGATTTATTTATTTATGCATACAAGCACTGGGGTACAAGCCAGAGGTGTAGGGGGGTGAGAGGATTCACCACAGAGAGCGGGGAGCAAAACAGGCAGATCAACAGAAGTACACTGCTGAGAGGAGTAGCGGGCACAGCAGGAGAGGTCTGCTGTGCCATATGGGTCCCCCCCTGGCCGGCAGCAGGGATCGAACTCATGCTGCAGTGGAGGCGATTTGCTTCGTAGTGCGTTGCTTAACCCACTGCGCCACCAGGGGAGGCCTGCATTGTTTTATTTTTTAAAGACCATTCTCATTTCAGTTAGAGCTATGAAAATGAGTAACAAACTAAAAGATTGTGGGATTTTATAATATTTTTGATTTTATGATTATTTTGAATAGCACCCTTCAGGTAGTTCTAAATTTCTTTTAGAGAAGGTAAAAATATTCTTGCAAGGTATTTGTTGCAATACTTCTCAGAAAAAAATCAATTTATAATATTTCAAGCCCTGAAGTTCTAAATGTTTTCTCTATGGGCACTTTTCTTACTCAATAATTATTAGTCAGGGGCCTCCCTGGTGGCGCAGGGGGTTAAGCAAAACACTATGAAGCAAACCGCAGCCACTGCAGCACGAGTTCGATCCCTGCCTCTAGCCAGGGAGGGGACCCACAGGGCGCAGCAGGCCTCTCCTGCCTCGGCGGCTGCTCCCCTCAGCAGTGTGTTTCAGCTGATCTGCCTGTTCTGCTCCCCACTCTGTCTCTGCTCCCCACCCCAGCTCTTGTATGCCCAAATAAACAATAATAATAATAAAATAATATTAATTATTAGCCAGGCGTAGGGTAAATGATGATTAGCCGGGTGTTGGTCAGGCTTTCATGCCATCGGCCTCTGTGGCTATCACCTGCGGCCTTGATCTCGTCGACATGGACACCTGCGCGTGGGTGTGTGCGCATGTGCGAGCGTGCGCACCTGAGCCCGGAGAAGGATGTGGGGAGCGACAGCTGCAAGAGGAGACCCCAAGCGGACGCCGGGGAAGCCCAGAGCTGGCCAGGAGAAAAGGGCATGAGGAGATCCGCAGCGGGCTCTAGCTGCTGGCTCGCCGCTGCTCACTTCCCCTGCTTGCCACTGAGCCCTGTGAAGATGACGGCGGTTCTCCCGGATGCTCCTTCAAGTTGCTAGAACCGACTACGGTGACCCTACCCGGCTGGGTGGCCTCGTCTCGCCGCCCACTTTCAGGTGTGCACTCGCTTCTGAGCTGCGGAGGCCCTTCTCTGCTTCCATCTGCCACCTGCGAGAAGACCTGCTCCGCCTGGGATCGCTAACAGGCTCCCCATCTCAGCCCCGGCCCCATGGATGATTTTTATTTTAAAAAAGATTTAGGGGCCTCCCTGGTGGTGCAGTGGGTTGAGCACCGCACTATGAAGCAAACCCCAGCCACTGCAGCGCGAGCTCAATCCCTGCCGCCAGCCAGGGAGGCACCCACATGGCGCAGCAAACCTCTCCTGCCTCCTGCTGCTCCCCTCAGCAGTGTGCTTCAGTCCATCTGCCTGTTCTGTTCCCGGCTCTGTCTCTGGTGGATCCTCTCACCTCCCCCTACTCTGGCCTGTACCCCAGCTCTTGTAGGCATAAATAAACACATCTTTAAATAAAATAAAAAAAAGATTTTATTTATGCCTATAAGAACCGGGGTGCAGGCCAGAGGTGTGGTTGTAGGGTGAGAGGAATCACCAGAGACAGAGTGGGGAGCAGAACAGGCAGATGGACTGAAACACACTGCTGAGGGGAGCAGTGGGAGGCAGGAGAGGTCTGCTGCGCCCTGTGGGTCCCCTCCCTGGCTGGGGATAGAGCTTGCGCTGCAGTGGCTGAGGATGCCCTACAGTGCGGTGCTTAACCCCCTTCCCCACCAGGGTGAACCCCTGAATGATTGGGATGAGCTGCCATCAGCAGCAGAAGCCCCTCTGCCAGGCGCCCAGCTCTGCTGCTCACCTTCCTCTGCGGAAATCACTGACCCTGAGATTAGTGTAAAAAGTCCTCGAGCCTAGAGTGGGAATGAGAAGGAAAACAGCCACCTGGAAACGCGCATGCAGGCGATGCAGGCTTGCTTTTCTCTCCCTCCCTCTCACCTATGTGTGGAGCAGGGCGCACAGCTTTCGGTGGGCTCTCCTGAAAGCGGCAGACTGAAAGGGAGCAGGCTAGGCTGGCAGCGTTGATGACAGCAGTCCCTCCGGCTTCGCTGTCCCTTTGTTGAGACTGACTTAGAGCACGTCTGGCAGGTGCGGCCCAGCACTCACAGCTCCCAATGGTAAGAGGGGAAGGTGCCACTCTGCATGTGGGTGGGCCACTACCTGGCACTAGGCTGTTGCTGGCTTACTGTGCCTGCACCCACATCGAGTCACTGACCTCCTTCCTCTGGGCACTCTCTAGTCACTTAGCGAAATCAGGCCAGAATTTCACTCCAAGTATATAAATCTCTTCACTAAACACTTCCCCCTGCTTTTAGGAAACATAATTGTATAATTCAAACTCCTTTACTACTGTGACCTAGTTCCCCCTCTTGATGTTATAAACAGCTCATGTAACTATGGTAACCATCTAGGGAAAATGGAATGTTTTTCTGGTCAGCAATATGCAAAGTATACCGTTTGTGTTATTTTTTCCTCTCGGGGAAAATCAGGGGATAATATGTTTGCTTTTCTTCTTGGCTATGGGAATCAGATTTTAAAATGCTCAATTCTCTCTCGACTATAGCACATATCATTTAGTCCTTTCGCTAAAATGTTTTAGGCACACCTTTTGCTGTTAGTAATCATTCTACACTTGGAACAGCACGATAACCCAAAGTAGTAGGATTGTCGGTCTATCCCAATTCTAAATCTGTGCTGTACCCCATAAACTAAATGTGCAGGCTGACACTCAATCTGGAGACAGGGCATTTTCTTAAATTTGTCCTTTAGTTCTAACCAAAGTGTTTTCTTAAAGATCAGCAATTAACCAAAATTACTTAGGGCGGGGAGACAGAATGGTGGAGAGAAATGGGGAGACATTTGAAGAGCTAGCTACAGTTTATAGTGATTTTAATATACTTCTTTAGCCTTGTTTTATTTTTTTCCCTACAATTAGTATGTGCAATTTATATAATAATTAAAATACTTAAAAACTGAACTTGGTGTAGATAGATGCAAACTTTTTTTTTTTTTTTGCTTATTGTACTAATGAATTGACTTAAAGTTTTGGGTTTTTCTAGTACAATTTCAAACACTTCCCTGCACTTAAAGAAACAAAATTATACTCTAAATTAATTCAAAACCCTAGGTTTTCAAAGATGAGTTATTTACATTAGGTATAACTGCATTTCTACAGTGGGTAATTATTGGTGATTTTTAACATGAGGATTTTGGGTAGAATGCTTTTGTTTTTCTCCATATTTTTAAGTGTTTCCAATATCTTCCTTAGAAGAACACTGTTATCTGCTTCACTGAATTTAATAATTAATTGCCCCTTCTTGGTTTAGTAAAGACCTCACAAAAACCAAGCGCAGTAAACAGAACTTGTTTGGATCTTGTTGAACAAACCCAATATAAAAAGACATTGAGAGATGACAGATAATTTGAATTTTTGGCATAGTAAATGATAGAATTCTTTTGATGGAAAAATGGTATTGGAGATATGTTTTTAAAAAAATAATCTCTGGGGCCTCCTTGGTGGCACAGGGGGTTGGGCACTGCACTGTGAAACATCAACTGTGAAGCATCCACAACCACTGCAGCAGGAGTTCGATCCCCGCCCAGGGAGGTGACCCACATGGTGCAGCAGACCTCTCCTGTCTCCCCACTGCTCCCCTCAGCAGTGTATTATAGTCCATCTGCCTGTTCTGTTCCCACTGTTTCAGGTGGGTCCTCTCACCACCCTCCCATGCCTCTGGCCTGTACCCCAGTTCTTGTGTGAATAAATAAATCTTCAAAAAAAACACTCTCATTTAAAATATTGACATAAAATGACCAATTCAACAAAGATAAGGGAATGTGGAAGATTAATGATAAATACTGGTCATGTTGATAAATATTAAAGCAGGGTGAATATTAAAGTACAATCAACTCTTGTGTTTAAGATTTCCCATAATAAAAAGCTTAAAAATAGCAAAAAAAAAAAAAAAAGATTTAAAATCTAGTTGGCCTGACTCAAGCAGAGGTATCTTTTGCATCCTAAACGGCTGGTTCTGTTGCCAATCAGGGCTTGAAGCTCTTGCTCCCTGTCCCACCTTATAAGAATTCTAGACAATCATAAACATTCCTTATCAGGGACCTCTTAAAATAATTTGCTTAGAAATGAAAGGTAACCTCAAACACTATTTTGGAAAGTGTTTCTTTTTTTAAGGGTCACATTTTTGGTTGAAAAATACAGTGAAGAACAATTAAGTTCCCTTTTTGTATGTTTTGTAGAATATTACTAAAAACCTCCTACATTGCTGAGAACTGGGGATTTTTAATTATTGCATTTAGCAGAATAAGGGAACCTAATTTGAAAAGGCCCCAAATTTCCAGGTTAGTGATTATCAGCAAAAGGACAAGATAAACAACCACGGCCAAGAGCTGAGTCTAGGGACTGGGTGGTTTGCCCATTCAAGTACTCTCCTGGCACAGGCTGTTTCAAATTTAGGGTGGAATAAGTTTTCCGATTTGGGTTTGCAAATTAACAGCAAGAAAAACGCCTCTGAATCAATACACATACCACCTTACGAAGAGTGCTTAGTGGGTTTAGATCAATACGGGCAGGTTTTGTTTTTTTTTTTTGCTTCTGAATTTCAGCCTGTTCAATACAATTATGAGAGGTGAAAATAACTGCCGCAAGGGTCTCCAATCTCATCTCCTACTCATCCAGTCTCGCAAGGTTCCTGCAGGGAGTAACCCCAGGTATTCTGCGTCACTGCCTTTCCGCGCTTCTAAGCTCTCATACTGGACTACAGACTACCTCCCGGCTTAGTCGTATTCACGGATGCCTTCCCAGTGTAAATGGAATCAATAAAAAACGCAACTTGCGTTATTTGAGGCCTTCAATAAAGAGTTGGAGTGAACAGAAGTAGTAAGGAGCTGAGGAAAAGCAGTAAAATCCACTTCTTAACAGTGACTGGTTTGGACAAGCCCTGGCTGCTTCATCTGATTTAAAGAATAACAATAAAAGCCCAGGCGGTTCTCAGAAATACAATACACTGTACCGCCTGCGCCGCCTTAACGTTCGAGTGATCAAAACCTCAATGTCACAGGTTAACAGGAGACAACTCCCAGCCCGATGTCGTGTTTCGTTATTGTTGCCAGGACGTCGAATTTCCTGGAGAGCTTTGTTTGTCCTGCAATTTAAAGTTCCCTCCAGATGGAGTTCGAGACTTCTCGTTGGGTGTCAGCGCTCACTGTGACTAACAGCTGCTGCCCGAGCGCTCTGCACAGGTCACCGCCCGGGTGGACGTGGCCCGTGGCGAGCTGCTGGGCGCAGGAAGACCCAGATTCGTGACCTGCTCACGTTTACTTTTTAGCCCCAGGGCACTGCCCGCCGCGCGGGCCGCAGGTCACACGCCGAGCGGCACACAAGTAAACAACGGGCGTTTCGTGGCGGCCCGTTCTATCTGCACGCACGTCCTCGACGACACGCTGTGTCCACACCGGAGCCACGTCCGGGGCGGCCGCAGCGCCTCGGCTGGGCACCGGACAGAGACGACGCTCCGAGGGCCGACCGCGAAGGCGGCGGGCCCGATCCTGGGGGGCCGGCACTCCCGTCGCCGGCCCCCGGCTTTCCAAGTCCAGGCGACCCCAGGGGCGCCAGCCGACCCGAGCCCAGAGGACGGGCGGACGCCCCAGCCCGCGGGCATCCGCGGCGGGGGTGCGGACGGAGCGCGCCGGGCGGCGGGCGGCGAGGCCCGGCCGCGGGGCCCGGGGGGTCGGGGCGGGGGCGGCGCCGCGCATGCCGGGAGCAGCGCCCGCGGCGCGCCGGGTTGCGTCGTCCCGCCGGCCGCCCTCGGGTCGCCGCGCCAAGGGCCGCCCGCCGCTCCCTCAGGGCGAGGGCCGCGCTCCCCGCGCCCGACGCGGGCCGGCCCAGAAAGGCCTCCGGGGCGCCGGAGCCGGGGCGGCCGCCGGGCTTCCCCTTTAAGAGGGGGCGGGGCGCCGCCTGCCGTTTGGCCGCCCTCCGCGCCCTCCCCCGGCCGGGTGACAGACCAATCGCCCGGATGGCGCAGGCAAGGCGGGAGAATGCGAACCCTCGGCCGGCGGCAGGGGCGGGCCCGGCGCGGAGGGGAGGCTGCCGCGCAGGCGCAGAGCGGCCGCGGACGGGGGGCGGGGGCCGGCAGCGAGAGGCGCTCGGCCGGCGCGGAGCGGACGGGCGGCCGCGGCCGGCGACGGGCTTGTCATGGCGAGCCGAGCGGCGGGCCGGCCCGCGTAGCCTGCCGGGGCGCCAGAGAGCCGGCGAGCGCGCCCGCCCGGGCCGGCGCCCGCGGCGCGGGGCACCCCCGCCGCGGCGTCCTGGGGAGGGCGGGGCCGGGGGCGGGGCCCCGGTCTCGCCCCGCCCCTGGGCTGGTCGCCGCGGGGGCGGGGAGTGCGGGCGGCGGGGGGAGCGGGGATCGGGGGCCGCGGCGGGGCCTCGCGAGCGGCTGGCGGTGGCCCCGCGGTGCGGGGCGGCGGAGCGGGGGCGCCGCGGCGGCTCGCCGGTGCATGTGTGACTGCTGGATGCGGGCGCGGCGGCGGCGCGGCGCGGCGGCGGCAGGATGTTAGGGCAGCAGCAGCAACTCTACCCGCCGGCCGCGCTCCTGACCGGGGAGCGGAGCCGGCTGCTCACCTGCTACGTGCAGGACTACCTCGAGTGTGTGGAGTCGCTGCCCCACGACATGCAGCGGAACGTGTCTGTGCTGCGGGAGCTGGACAACAAATATCAAGGTAGGAGCCGGCCGGCCGGGGCCCGCCACCCCGCCGGCCTGGGCGCGGGCGCTGGAGCCGGCCCGGCGCGGCCGCCCTCGTTTCTCGGGTGACAGCCTCCGCGAGCGCCCCACGGGGAGCCTGGCGCGGGGGCCCGGGCGGGGGGCGGGCTCGGGCCCTCGCGGCCTCCGCGGCGGCGGCCGGGACTTCGGGGACGCTCGGGCGCGGAGGGGGGCGCCCGCAGCCCCACTGCAGCCCCGCGGCTGCAGCCGGGCGGAGGGCATCAGCCATCTTAAGCAGCCCGCATTGGTTCGGCGCCCGCCGCCTCGCGCCGCAGCCCCCGCGGGCCCGGCGGGCAGTGTGCGGCGGGCCCAAGGGGCGGGCGGGAGCGCGGCCGCCCCCCGCGGCCCCGGCCCCGCCGCGGCGCCCCCGGCCCGGCCCCCACCGGCGGGCAGATGCATTGGAACGTGCGGGGGGAGGGGGCGAGGGCGGCGCCGGCGGCCTCCGGAGGTCCCTCCCTCCGAGCCCGCTCGGCCGGGCACGGCGGCTGGGGTGCCCACTCCCGCCCCGGGGAAAGTTCCGGGCCGCCGCCTGCTCCGGGCTCTGTGTGCCAATGGTTAAGGGGGAGGGGTCCCCGAGGGGCCCGGCGGAGGGGGTGTGTGTGGCTGGGAGGGCTCGGGCCGGGGCGGGGCCTGCCGTGACGTCGGGCGTGGGCGGGGCCGACCGCGCGCGCTCCCGCCCGCCGCGGACATGGCTGGACGCGGGCGGCTGCGGCGGGGCGGCGGCCTGGCTCGGCGGGGGTCGGGCGGGACAGGTGTCGGTCCGCGGCTGAGTCAGTGTACGGGGCTGGGCGTGTCGTTTGGTAGTGGCCCAGCAGCTCAGTCACTACGAGGACACAACCACAGGGACCACCTCTGACCCTGGCCCCGCGCGGATCCCGGTCGCGCGTCACTTCCGGGCCCGGGAGGAAGTGGTTGGTTGGCGGGGCAACCGCGGGCGTCCCTCAACTCCTGGGGCCCTTCGCCAAGTTGGAGTGAGAAGGGCCGAAGCGCCCTGCGCGAGCAGACCGGGAAGCCGGGGCAGCCCGTGCACAGTGTCCCTTATCCTGCGCTGTCGGTCGGCCTTTGGGCGACGGCCCAGAGGGGAGACGATCAAATGGGGGACCGTTTTTGCGTGGACTAGCCCCCAGTAAAGGTCCAGACCGTGGACGGATTTGCGGACCTTTACGAACTTGAAAGAGAACGTCAACTGAGCTCATTCTGTTTTTCTAGACACATCCCATCTTACGATTTAATTTTTAAGGAACGCACTTATGGGGTGACATTTTTCTGGCTTACAGCTTGTTGTACCATTATGTGTTTTAAAATTTATGACATTCTCAAGCTTCTGAATTCATGTCAAAACTGATACTTACTGGGGGGGTGAGGTGGGGAAGAGAATACTGATAACATCTTCTGCCTGTCTGTGTCAGGTCCAGAACATTCTCATTTCTTCCTCACAGTAATAGATATAGCTTACACATAAAAGTTGTGAAGAGTTTAAGAAATGTGTCCATTTAATTAGGTGGAGGAGATTTGTCTCCCCAGCCTGGATACTGGTGCATGTCTCTGTTTTTCAAACCTTTCTTTTTAATGAAAGTGCGTCGGGGATATTTTCCACAAACATGAGCCCTTGAAGAACTGTGACCCCAAGTGATATACATGTGCTTCAGAATTATCTGTTGAACATTTTAAAATTTTCAAATAATTGTGCAAAGCTTGCAGGTGTTTACATTTCTTTAAAGAAGGGATGTCTTCACAAAAGTTCAGCTGTTTTCTTCTGAACTGGGGAGGGATCATTTGTTTCAGGAAAACATGTTGATCATCTAGAATTGTCATTATAGTTCTGGCTACCGGAGAAATAGTGTTAGTCCTTAAAAGATCGAGCGGTTATACATTTTTAGCTCTGTTAAGTTTGTGGTTTCGAGATTAATATAAAAACAGTGTTCTGGTTTTTACCCTGAACATGTTTCCTAAGCTCAGCTTTCGGTTTTATGTTCGTTGGCTTTGTGTGCTGTATGTTCCTCAAATTTCATGTTTTTTTTATTTCTTTGCTGGTTCTTAAGGTTTTTTTTTCTATTTTTTAGTGTAATACTATTACAGTACTCAGTGACATAGATCATAGACAGAGAATTTCTACCTCTTGAAAGACTTTCAGAAATTTCTGAAGGGCTTTAAAAACAACCTTAAAAACTTTTAAGAAATGGAGAAAATTTTCACAATTGTAAAATTCACAGTTTCTCATTTTGGGGGATGGTTGAGAACCTCAATTTTTGCCCCAGTATCCTCATTCATAATTTCTTTGGTAAGTGACCTTTGAACTAACATTTGATCACGTCAGGTGCTTTCTGTGCAGTGTTGAAAGTGCTTCAGTGGCAGAGGCGGAGCTGCGAGTCCCTAAGTTCAGAGTCCAGGATTGTTGCCCCTTGGGCTTCATTGTCTTCACAGGCAGGTGTTGTGAGGCTTAAGTGAGGAATTTTGATCACAGAGGGGTGCTGTATGTTTTCCTTCTCATAGTGAAAGTGTCTTTTAAAATGGTGGAGTTTTCTCTCATGTGGAAAAGTGCTGGCATGATACACTTAGTGCTGACTCCTGGTTATTAAATACAGGACATTTGAAGTAAGGGTTGCCTTTGTTTTTTAATTCTGATTTTGTGTGCCTGAGGGAAAATACATACTTTGCTTAGGTTCGTAGAGGAAAGTTAGGTTCCTTAACTGACCTAACCTGGGCAAATGGTCTAGGTGTGGACGTTGGGAAGGAAGCGTTCTGCAGGTGTCTGTACCCTCGAGTGTGCCTTGGCACATGACCCGAGTTAAACAGTTGGGCATCAAGTGTGAGTAGCTGCAGTTTCCAGAAAGGAGCTAATTCTTAAGAGTTGTGTTCAGTACTTTGCTCCCTTATTTATATAGAGCCATGGGGTATGTATCTTGCTTGCTGAACTCTTGTGTTCTCATAGAGCAATAATATTGGAATGTAAAAAGGCAGTGGTATAAAAAAAACAGTGGTATGCCATGGGGGTATAAATGAGCTAATTTTGTTTTGCTGTCTTTAGTAAGAACTTGTTCAGGTAACATCGTACTTCATTTTTTGTATAGACAGACATCAATAAAAACTAATTTCATATACATTTTTGGTGAGATCTGGAACTGTATTTTCAGATTGCTGTATATTATCTAGATGTGCAGCCATTTTAATTGATCTAAACGTGTCCTGTGCACTGTAAAATACCCAGATCAGCAGTTCAGCAAGCTTACAACCAACTGCTGAGTTATCGACAACAGCAAGTGACCTAGTGCTGACTCCGCTGTTATTTATTTGGTTAGTAGCTTAGTCACTTGATGCCAGAACCTGAACCTAAACTTATTCTGGAAATAAATTCTCAGAATCGCCCATGTGATGAAATAAAAGGACCACCAAAACTAGTAGGCTGGAGAAACCAAGAGTTCTTTGTTTCTGCTTGGCTTAAGAATATCCAGGTACAGGGATGGTATGGGTGGGATGTCTCTGGAATCATGTAGGAAGTCACTGGTTGAACTGTAAAGCCCGTTTAGTCAGTTGGGCCGTAATCTGTAGCGTTGTCTAGGAGCCTCTTTTCAGAATGTTTTACAGCTGGAGTCCGGCATGTAAATCTTAGGTACAATGTTGTTTTGAGGTTCAAATGACATACAAGTGACTTAGCATTATATAGGCTCCAGAGTGGGACACAGTTTCCTGCTTTTGCTAGATGCTTTTAATTATAATAGTCGCATGTCTTTTATCCTTTTTAATATAAATTAATGAGAATTAGAGTTTTGTGTTGTTTCTCTTATTTTACTTCTAAATGTACCTTCCCATCAGATAACCTGTGGTCTTTGTGTGGCGAGTAGAGTTTTGAATGATGTAACATAGAGGAGTGTGGTTTTATGGTTTGTTCTGACTTTACCAATTTTGCAGAAAAGAACTAACTTGCAAACAGTATATATACTAACAAAATAACTTTCTGATTTTTCTTTTCTTAGAAACATTAAAGGAAATTGATGATGTCTATGAAAAATATAAGAAAGAAGATGACTCAAACCAGAAAAAACGCCTACAGCAGCATCTCCAGAGAGCATTAATCAATAGTCAAGAACTGGGAGATGAAAAGATTCAGATTGTCACACAGATGCTCGAATTGGTGGAAAACCGGGCCAGACAAATGGAGTTGCACTCCCAGTGTTTCCAGGATCCTGGTGAGAGCGAGCGAGCCTCAGATAAAGCGAAGACGGACTCCAGCCAGCCGGAGCGGTCATCAAGGAGACCCCGGAGGCAGAGAACCAGCGAGAGCCGCGACTTGTGCCACATGACGAATGGCATCGAGGACTGTGATGACCAGCCACCTAAGGAGAAGAAGTCCAAGTCCGCCAAGAAGAAGAAGCGCTCCAAGGCCAAGCAGGAGCGGGAAGCTTCGCCCGTTGAGTTTGCCATCGACCCCAATGAACCCACGTACTGTTTGTGTGACCAGGTGTCTTACGGGGAGATGATCGGGTGTGACAACGAACAGTGTTCAATCGAGTGGTTTCACTTCTCATGCGTTTCACTCACCTATAAACCAAAGGGGAAATGGTACTGCCCAAACTGCAGGGGAGACAGTGAGAAAACAATGGACAAAGGTCCTGAAAAGACAAAAAAGGACAGAAGATCGAGGTAGTAAAGGCCATCCACATTTTAAAGAGTTGTTTGTCTTTTATATAATTCTTTCAGAATTTACTTTCAGAAAATGTTTTAGGGTAAATGCATAAGACTATGCAATAATTTTTAATCATTAGTATTAATGGTGTATTAAAAGTTGTTGTACTTTGTCTGTGACCTTAATTTTCTGCACTGAATTACCAAATATTTAAAGCAGGTAGTCTTCAGATCACCTGATGAAAGGAGCAGGGAGTAGGGACAAGGGGTCGTGAGCACTGTAAAAACGTCACACGCCACGCCTGTTTCATTGTCACTTAAAACCGCAATGCTGTCTTTGGGTAAGCACCAACGTGTTGCTAGCATTTTAAGTTCTGTGCTTAAGAAAAATTTGATGACTTTGGAATTGTCTGCAAGTATTATCTTGGGTAACTGTACCACTTAGAGCTGCTTTCTCCCGGCCCCATTTCTACACACAGTTACTCAGCTCTGGTTTCCCAAGAAGTTAAGTACTTGGGATTCCGTGTGGAATGACGCGCTGAGTGTTTGCTGCTGCGTTGTCCTTAGTAGCACCTTGATACACGTCACAGCCCACCTGCTCCCACCTCCTGCCATGGGTGCATCTACCCCAGTGCTTTGCGGGGCCTTTGTTCTCGATGGGACACGCAAGCGTAGTCAGAGCACAAAAAGTGGGCCAGCGGCTTTTATTGGCAAAATTTGGGTGACAGTCATGGCTCGAGTTTAGCAATTTAAAGACTCCAGCTAACGCAGTAATATTTCCCACGGGCTCCACTGCGGGGGCCGGGCCCATGCCTGCCAGCAGGAAGGGCACAGACTCGTGTGTAAACATTGCCTCTGTCGAACTAGTTTCAGTTGTTCTGTTAGTGGCTGTCGTTTCTGTCCCAGTCAGTGATTCTATATTACTTCAGTGCTTGTGTGTTTGCTTTCTGAACCTTCTGGTATCGGTGCTGTTTGATATTTTCATGTTTAATGAACATTATAATAATGCAATTGATAATGTATTTGTAAATTGAATTTTCCAAGACTCTGATATTTTAAGGATCCGTATTTGAGGAGTTCATGTCCATATATTCAGAGGATTCTTTGATTGGCAGGCCGTGGATTGACTAGTCCTTTAAATCTGAGTGTAACACACTTTTAATTCCTCATTTATTCCTAATCTGATGATCTTGATTCTTTTTGACTAACATGTGAAAAACCTTTGCTGCTTGTTTGAAAAAAGAAATTGTTTTTTCCCTCTTCTAGCCCTCCTGAGTGAATGTCAGGCATGTCATTTCATCTGGGTGCCAGGTTATTCCTCTAGAATATGAAGTCATCTTAAATAGTTCTAGTTTTCTTTTGAAATCTGTAATATTTGCACTGTAGTGAGGATTTAAATAATCAAATGGCTTGTGTTTCTCTTTGATTAATTTCACCCTTCATTCTGAGGTATGAAGACAGTTTAATGGCGAACTTGGAGGCAGGTAATACATAACATGTGGTTATCTTCTGTCCTGAGGCTATTTTGATGGATGCACGAACCGGTTGACGGGTATTACTCCTTGCCAAGAAATAACAGACATCACGGTTGAGAATTGATCTCAGGGCACCTTAGTTGTGAGGCAGTCCTCTCTCGCAAGCGTGGAGGTAGCCTCTGTCTTAGCAGTGCCGTCCTTGTCCCCGGGAGAGAGCTCTGCCCGGCACGGCACCAGCATCGTTGACCACGGCAGCGCGCGGCCCCCAGAGGCATCCAGATGTGACGCACAGAGTTGCCACTTGTGCGCGCCCGGGGCGGGGGAGGTAGCCGTTCCCACAGAAGTGGATTGAACTTGACAGGAAAACAACCGTGGAGGTCCTGGGAGACGGGCTTTTTAAGTCCTAAGGTTTAAAGTGGGTTTATTTTTATGAATTTCTTTTCATTGTCGAATCACGTAGGAACTAGAAGTCTGAAGTTTGCGAAAGTGGTGACTGGGGTTTCTTTTCTTTTTTTCAAGTATTACACATGGCATATACTCGCTCTTGCTTACTACTCATAGAGGTGGTTCCAAGCCTTATCTCACCTTGGAATTATTTCAGGAGCCTAAGAAAATACCAATAGCCTGTGTCCCAATCCCCATGATTGTGATGTAATTCATTTGGAATGTGGCTTAAGCATTAGAATTTTTAAAAGATCCCCAGGTGATTCCAAGGAACAAAAACTTCGCAGAACTCTGCCAGACTTTGGAAAGCGCTCCCTACTGCAGCGCCCGCAGGTTCTCCCTCTGCTGTGTGTGACCCTGAAGTATATGCCAGCCTGGTGCCTGGGACAGTTTGTCCCTGCCAGGACCTTCCAAGGATGCTTCTGGCCTGCAGGCGCTTGAAGGGACAGGTCTGCTCAAGGCTCCCTCCCGGGAGGGGTTGGACGAGAGAAGCAGAGTGAGGAGCCAGGTGAGTACAGAGGGAAGGGAGTCTTGCGATCAAAGGGTACCTTGCGATCAGGAAGGTACCTCGGAGCCCAGACCAGGAAGGAGAAAATGCGACAAGTAGAGGTTGAGGGGCAGGACGAGAACAAGCCTGTCAGATTTGACAGCATTTGGCATTGGGTTGGGCTGAACACGGGGCCCTTGGAAGCCATCTGGAGAGGATTTATATTCTTTCAAGACTTGTCGATGCTGTGTGGGGCATTTCTTAGAGGGAGTCTAGGTGAAGGGAGATAAGGGAGCCTCGAAGTCGGCACCAGGACTTGGTGGCTCAGACCAGGGTAGGCAGAGCTCTGTGGGAGGGCCCCTCACATCTGGAAGGCCCGCACAGCAGGAGCTTGGCCCCGGGTCGGGTCGGAAAGTGTAAGGGGAGGCCGCACCCTCTGGCGTCTGGCTTTAGGAAGAATCAAGACCTGTTTTGCATTTGGGTTTGAGATCCGGGATGGACTTCTAGGGATGGACTTCTAGAGGCGGCCAGCCAGGAGCTGGAGGCGAGCACAGAAGCCGATCATTGCGGGGTTGGGGGCCCTGTGCGTGGACTCGCTCAGCTAAGCAGAGCTGCTCGTGTTTGGCAGGCACACGAGCCAGCTGTGGGGAGGGCCGCTGGTTCTGTGGGTCTGGTGGGGTCATGAGGTACTGAGTCCCCACAAGCTCTGCAGCTGCCCATGCTGGCTTGGGCCGCACCTTGGGTAGCTCCAGAATAAGGAGGAGTGGTCCCCGGGGATCTGCACATTTGAAAGGGTGAGGAGCCCGCAGTGAGACTTGGGGAGCTCTCTCTGTGACAGAAGGGTGGTCCCCCAGAAACCACAGTGGTTTCCACAAAGGAGTGTCCGCTTGGGTCTCATCAAGTGCTGTTGAAGTAAGTTGAGGACTGCAGGCAAACTGAGCTTGGGGGACCCTAACAGCTAGCAGGTAGCAATGGGGGGGGTCCACTGAAGAGTCAACAGCTATGGCCAACTCAAGTTGGGGGGAACAGAAACGGAGGCTGAGGGCAAGGGAGGAATTAACTTCTAGGACCTTACAGCATGACTGCGTGCTGATTGCAGGAATCCATTCAGGGGTGTGCAAGTAAATGTATGGGTGCAGACTTGCAGGGGTGAAGTCTGAGTAGGCAGGTGAAGAGGGAGAACTCGGGGGTGAGTGTCAAATAGGCATAGGGCTGTTTGGTTGGACAGCAGGGGGGAGGGCTGGGTCACCCACTCGAGCTAACAGGTGCTCTCACCCCGTGGGGCCCTGCTGCAGGTCCTGAGGAGAGCAGTGGCCAAAACAAGACAAAAATCTGCTCCCTGCTGGTGCCTGGGTTCTGGGGTGGCTGGGTGGAAGTGCAGATACCTCGCTATATTTGGTATTGGGGAAGTGAGATCATTCTCTTCTAATAGCTTCCCCTTGCTCGGTGAAGAGCCGAGACAGGAAGAGACGCTGGCAGTCTGGGGGAGTAGGCTGTGTGGGCAAGTGATGGCCAGGAATGCCAGTCTGGACAGCTGGAGTGTTCGGGCAGAACTTCAGATGAACTCATTCTGATGCAGTCAGGAGAAAAGCAAACCTGCAGAATAACCTAAACGTTTAAGTCGTGGCGAACCAGCAAAACGCAGCAACCCGTCCTTTTTACATCCTGAGGGTGGCTCCCTCTGAACCCTCTGCCCTCATGTGCCTGCCCTGGACGGTCGGGGCCCTCGGTGTGGGTGGAAGGACAGTGCTTCAGTGCCTTTGGAGTCACAGACTTTCATTTGATGTCGTTCAAAACCTGTTCAAAGCTGAGTTGTCTCGGGCCTCTTACCACGACCACTCTGCATCGACTTGGGAAGCCCAGGCCCCTCTGTCATATTTGAAAACGAGGAAAGCACTGTGGACTGGGATTCAGGGGTGTGGAATTCTTTAGGCTTTCGGTCGCTGGTCCTCACCGGCCTGGAGTTTGCGCAGCTGTAAGAGGAGTCACTTAAGATACGGTTGACCACGTTGTGCCCCTTAGCGTGAGTCTGAGGCGTGGGGATAATCTTGACACGTTCTGGCATTTCCACGCTGCTGGTTTTATAAAAATCTTATTTATTGTATAGTCTTTTTAAAAATCTCTCCCCTTTTGGATTTCAGTGTATTCTTAAAAGCAGATCCCTGGGGTGAAGGGAGCGTGAGTTTCCTCCAAGCAGACGACCTCCAGGCTCAGGACCGCGGCGTCCGCGCTCTGGCCGGACAGCAGCTCCCGTGAGGCCCAAGCCCCGAGACCACCCCCTCGTGGGAGCACTTTGCGAGCGATGTCCGAGGAGGGAGGAGGACGGGGAGGCCTGGTCACTGTCTGCGTGACGTGAGGGGGAGTGTCGAGCACGACCTGCTGGCCTCAGCTAGCCGCCATGGACGTTAGCAGTCGGCCTGGACAACTGGAACCGCATCTAAATTTAAAGACTGCCTCTGGCTCCCTGCAGGCCGGTGATACTTTCTGAACGCCCTAAGGTACTGGCGTGGGCCTGACAGAGTACTTGACATTCTCCCGACTGCCCCCGAGTTGCTCGTCTTCTGAGCTGGGCGACAGCCCCCCCAGTGTTGCGTGGGTGCAGAGGGGCTCCTGGGTGGCCTTGGCTGCAGGGGCTTTGGGCCCCGCCTTCAGCCCTGAACTAAACCCTCAAGAGTTTTCCAGAGGACGCCCACAGTTCCCCTGTGCTGGTGGACTCACGACATAGTGGTCTCCTTTAGAAGGAACAGAAGTTCCGATTTCCTCATGCATCGGGTGACAGCCCATAACCAGGTGTGCTGAATCGGAGGAGTGAGCTTGGGGTATGCGGTTTGGTTAGGTGGGGTGCAGTGCCCCTACCTGTAAGTGCTGCAGGAACGTTTCCACGGTTCGGATAAAGATTGTCCTGCCTTCTTAACTCCATCCTTCGATCCTTTGTGCTCCATGGCGGGACAGAAAGGAAGGCCGGATATCGCCTTGTTAATGTGCGTGCCTAGGCCGAAGGCCTGTTACCCGCTACTTGCCTGCCCGAAACTGGTTTTTTTTTTTTTTTAAAGATTTATTTATGTATACAAGCACTGGGGTACAGGCCAGAGGTGTGGGGGTGGTGAAAGAATCCACCAGACAGAGCAGGATGCAGAACAGACAGATCGACAGAAACATGGCTGAGGGGAGCAGCAGGCGAGGCAGGAGAGGTCTGCTGCGCCATGTGGGTCTCCCCCCTGGCCGGCGGCAGGGATTGAACTCATGCTGCAGTGGTTGCTAGTGCTCCATAGTGCATTGCTTACTTAACCCACTGTGCCACCAGGGTGGGCCCCGAAACTGGTTTTTAAAAACGAATCTGGCCGCACTTCGTATTTTTCATCCTAACACTGCCTAGTGCCTCTCCTAGTTTGTGTTGGAAAAAACATGATAAAATTTGTGTCTTAGAAAATAAATAGACGCCAAGGCAGAAGGACCTAGTGCTTGAGCATCAGTGTATGGTTTTGGTTAACTGGATTTTTTCCCTCTCCCGTTTTTCTTCAGCTGGTGTGTTTTGGTGTAAACTTTGAGCAGCAAGATCTCATTACCCTGTTTGACCAGAGCCCCATTTCCGTAGTAGGCCAATCTTAGAAACTCCCCCAGAGAAACAAAGGGGCTAGCCAGCGTGCTGATTTTCATCTGCAGGGGTTCGGGCTTTGATTAGTGATTCTGGGACCAGCTGGGTGGCAGGGAGTGAGTCCTGCACTTGGGGCTTGCAGCTGTGCTTGCTGAGGACGGGGTCGCCAGCCTAGATGGGCTCGCAGCAGACTGTGCCTCCCTGAAGCCGGCTTGACGCTTGGCGGTCAGAAGTTTTCTTCTGTGGTATTTAAAGCGCATTTCATTTCTTGGTGGTGAACTTTCACCTCCCATCATTTGGGAATAAAGTAAATCCTCACACGTTAAGAAAAGTGATTATAAACTAGCAAAATAGTCACTGAAATGCTGTTCAGTTTGGACCACAAAGTGACGTAGCTTTGGCTTTGATTTGATGGTGCTGGAATACTGCATTCATTTCTTCATCCACATCAGTTTAGTGTTCCCTCTGGATAATTCTGACTCAATTTAAGGTGTAATTTAGTGGAACGAACAAGGTAGAACTTTGCTGATTGCACAGAGAAAAACAATTTAACTTTCCAATGGTTAGTCAAGAGAAGTCGGAAAGAAAGAGGGATCTAAGTTCCTTTCTTTTCATTTCAGCCTTGACTGTATTAAAATCCATCTTAAATTAACTTTTCCAGTAGCACAACAGATGCTTACGTATCTGGCCCAGGAATTCACAAAGTTAGTCTACATCACCTTGGTGGTGCAGAGAGGCTTGGCCCTTTGAAGCTGGCGAGGAAGTTCAGGGTCGCGCTTTAACGCCGCCTGGTGTCCTTGGGCGCGCGCAGTCCGGCTTAAACATCAGCAAGTGCCTGTGCCCTGAGCTGCAAATAGTAGCTCCTTTCACACTGACAATATGGCCAGGACTGCGGGTGCTTTGTTGGTTTTCCCAGGCACTTGCTGGTTGTTTTAGAGAGGTGTGTCCTGGGGACAAGGAGAAATGAAGGACATCATCACTGCCCCCGGTCCCGTGTAACTGGCCCCAGCACCAGCTCAGCATCCTGTGTCCTTGGTGCACTTCTCATTCACAAGAGCCTCACCTGACTTTTGACAGGAATACACCTCGAAGATCACTCCCGTAAAATGCAGAAACAGAACTGGCAAAAAGCACACCACACAGACCCAGAGGAGCGTGCCTGCCGGCCCGGGGACAGCCTCTGTCTTGGGGTGACATGATGCGCCAAGTCAGTTTCCCGAAGAGCACCCCGGCGCCCAGAGAAGTCGGGGCGCTCTGCACTGTACACCCGCCTCTTGGAGGTTCAGGAGGTGCACATTAAAGGTTCTGAACATCCTTGCAGTGCTTCCCCAACTATCTCCATCCCGAGGAGGCAGCGCCCTGTGACCCCAAATTGCCCTAGACCATTCCATTAAAGAGTAGATCAGGTATTTTGGGTCATCGTGCGGGCTCCTCTCTCACGCCCCATCGCCTGGGGCCATCTGAGTCTGTTTCCAGGTCGGAGCAAGGCCTTGTGCTGCTTTCCCTGGGTCGGCAGCACTGTCCGTGGGGGGTGTGGCCGTGTGTTAAGCCTGCCCAGGTGGGCCCCCACAATGGGCGATACTGTTCAGATGGGAATCGTCTGCCAGATGTGACTGGGTCGTGCCGTCCTGCCCATCTGGGGTTGGCCCGAGTAACTCCTGAATGTGTGGACACTTGAGACGGTATGTGAAGATGACTCAAGCTGAGAACATCCCAGCGACATTTCCCCCTTTACCATGTCTCGTGGCTCGTACTTATCTGGCCGTGTCCTCCCACCCGCACGGGCTCTTCCTGGGGGCCGGCACTACGTCTTGTGCACACCTGCCTCCGGCACTACCTCTTGTGCACACCTGCCTCTTCTGTGCCTAGAGCACTGCGACAAAGCACGCCCTTCACACGTGCTTTTTGAACGAATGTCATGAAACTGTCGATCTAGTCTAGGGCCTTTGGTCTTTGAGCCTTCAGCTGCCCTTAGTCGGCCTGTCCTCTTAGAGTGAAGATGCTGAGTGGCCAGATGGTTGGCGGATTGCTGCGTAACCCGGAATATTCTGGAAGGACATCTGCTCAGGGCGTCACGGGGGCAGCTCTCAGCTATTGTTCTTTCCCTAAATTTAAAAACCGAGGCATTGAGTTTATGTTTGGAGAGAAAGACACAATACTTCGGGCACAAAAGCAAGAAGTAAAATTTGATGTTCAGTGGAGAAAAGGAGAAATTATCATGCTTAGTTCTTTGAAGAATAGTACGCAGCGGGGCTGATACAGAGGCGTTCAATGGAAGGTGGTTGCTGCCGATATTAGATCTGGGCAGCTGGGGCAGAAGAAAGGAAAAGAGGGTATAAGTAACAAAATAAAATGAGGATAAAAGCAATAAAGGAAAAGAGGACTCTGAAGTCTTACTTGAAATACTCTGACTCCAGAGACACATTTGTCAGACTCTGTACTAATAAGTGAGACACGTGGGCTGTGCCCCTCACCCACTGGCAAAGGTCAAGGGTCAACTTACTCCTCTTGGTTCCTGTGTCAAAATGTAGAAAACCAGCCCCTGCCATCCGATCTCAAACCTGTGTCCCTTTCGTCAGGAAGACCCTCTCCCATGGACTCTCAGGGTACAGACGCTCTCTGTCGCAGAGTACTCTCACGTAGAGGAGCTGAAGACAGCGGGCCAGCTACAGGTGGTGAGAAGCGTGCTCGGAACGCCACATTGCGTGAGGGCACCAGCTGGCCACCGTCCTGTAGGAGCTGGGCAAAGGGAGATGGAGAAATAGCACATACCTAGCGAGAGTGCGGCTCTCACTGCCCAGCCCAGGAGCCTTCGTTTTCCCAGTGACGAGTCACTGCTGGGCTCGGTGGCTGCAGCCTCCCAGGGCACAGCTTGGGGAGCCACCGTCAGCTGACTCGCTGGGTCCTGGAGGTCGAATCCGCTGGTGGTCACAGTCCGAGCAGCACCTCCAGGACGCTCCCAGCAGCCAGTCTGCTTTCTGACTGTGATTCTTCACAGCTAATTTTGCAAAAGATCAAAACAAGCTGTTATTGTCCAAGTCATCAGACTGGGCTAAACGGGGGCCACAAAGAGAACTTCCCTTCCCATTGGCTGGATTCCAGTGTGGGCTTTGAGCTTGTCTTCCCTCTCTCGGTGTCTTTATAACAGATGTTTTCGAGGTGCACTGGGTTGGGAAAGTGGAGGCCAGAGCTTCCAGGTTGGACCCCAGGGCGAGCCTGGAACACGGCTCCACCTCGGCAGATGGCACCGGGAGGGCTGTGCACAGCCAGCCCAGGTCTCGCATCTGCCCTTGTCAAGTCAGCGCTCCGGGACGTGCTGGTGCTTCTGAGTTGGCCTCGTTCTCCTTCCTCGGGAAGTCTCCGCGTTTTCCTTGACCCCTGTGCAGCTGTCAGCTGTTGACCATTTCCCTAGCTCATCTGATTTTGCTTTCACCGAAGCGGCACTGCCTTTGCGTTTGTTTTCTCTGACCCTTTCTTCCTCCTGCCCGTCATCCTTCCCTCTCCTGCCTTGAGTCAGTTGACGCCGTGCTCTGTCACACGCCACACTCTTCAGAGCGCTCGGTCCGCACGCCTTCAGCCATCACCTCGCCCATGCACATCACCAGTCCTTGGTATGGTCCCGGTTTCCCAGGGTAGCCAGCACCAGTTAGCGCCTCCTGGCCCAGGACCAGCTCACACCAATGTGTCTCACTGACCAGCTCAGCTCGCCGCCAAATTCCACGTCTGCTAGTGATGCCCCTACAGTATTTTCACCCACTTACCCCAGCGCCACGAGGCCCGTGAGAAGGAAAGCAATTGTGAGTGTGAAGTTCTAGAGAATCAATGGGTTCTCGACTGAACGAAGGAGAGAAGCAGGGATGACACAGAAGATGGTCTCGTCCACAAGTTCGAGGCAGAGCCGAGAGCTCCTGGTGGCCAGCTTGGCCCCACCGAACCTACGCTTCATAACGTGCTCAATTGCTTTTTAAAGTGTTGGTTTTGCATTTAAATATTCTGTTACATGACCTAAGGTGGTTTTTTGTTTTTTTTAAGATTTGTTTATGAATACAAGAGCTGGGGCACAGGCCAGAGGTGCGGGTGTGTGTGTGAGAGAGAGAGAGAGAGAGAGAGAGGGTTCACCAGAGACGGAGTGGGGAGCAGAACAGGGAGATCTACTGAAACCCACTGCTGAGGGGAGCAGCGGGGAGACAGGAGAGGTCTGTTGCACGCTGTGGTTCCCTCCCTGGCCGATATCAAACTCACACTCTGTGCCCTTCACAGTGCGGCGCTCAGCCCGCTGCGCCACCAGGGAGGCCCTGGCGGGTGTTTTTTTTAATGTGAGATTTATTGGAATTAATGTCACGTGATCAGCATGGCTTAATCTAACCTTGTGGGTATGGAAAGAAGGGTCTGTTTGTTTAAAAGACTGTGCTGGTTTACACACTGGATGGGTTTCTGTGTGCGCCAGGACATCAAAGGGAGAATTGTGTTGGGGTCATAGGAACTCGGGACTATCTAAAACACACTGTAGACAGTGGGAGAGCTGTGCAATAGGCAGCACCTTTGAACAGCCCAGAAAGATGCTGGGAGGTGAAAAATGGCTGAAGAGGTGGGAATTCAGAAAAAGGAGCTGGGTGTGTGTGGCTCAGCAAGTTCTAGATTGCCTTGTTGCTCCCTCTGCTCGCAAGAGCCTGCATGCTTGCCTCCCCTCTTGTCGTGTGACGGGGCCTGGCTGGGCATCGGGGTGGGTAGGTGATCAGCCCAACTCAGAAGGTCACTTCGCCAGATACAGTCACACTCTCTCTCCATCGGGTCATTACTAATAAAACCGGCATTTGGTTTGCTTTCGCCTGTCTCCTGCTTTTTATTCCTGTTCCTTCAAGCTTGAGTAGGACAACAAAAGTGTTCTTTATTCACCTCTTCAAAGTTCCGCCTTAGTTAATAATTAGTCCAAACAAACAGTTGTTGAGTAATTAGAGGCCTTTCATCCTGCAAATTCTCCTCACTGCCGCTGCTGCCGTCTGGTCTGATCTCTGGTCTGATCGCTCTGGAGCAGGGCGGGTGGAGGGCAGTCTCAGAGTTGGGCATACGCGACTGGCATGGCCCCCTGGGGGAGAAGGCAGGTGCTGGTTCCCGGATGCCCCCTGCTCTTGCCCACAAGTCAGAGTCCGGGCAAAGGAGCGGTGAGGGCAGGGCCGCTCTTTCCCTGAGGACCCACCTCCGTGTCCAGTGGGCGTGTCCGACTCAGCTTGCAGGACGTGCTGCTCGCTCCTGCCCTCTCCGACTCACCCATCTGGGTACAACATCCCTAATCTTGTTGAACAGTGATTGAAATTTTCCCGTTTTCCATTTCAGCTCATTTTCTAGTTCTCTTTTTCTCTGGTTTTCCTTTCCCAAGGAGTCCAAAGAGCTGAAACCACCCAGGGGATGGAGGACAGATGGAGGAGGATTTAATTTTTTTTATTAAGATTTACTTATTTATGCATACAAGAACTGGGGTACAGGCCAGAGTGTGGGGGGGTGAGAAGATTCTCCAGAGACACTGGGCAGCAGAACAGGCAGATGGACTGAAGTACACTGTTGAGGGAGCAGCGGGCAAGGCAGGAGAGGTCTGCCGTGCCATGTGGGTCAGCTCCCTGGTCAGGGATCGAACTCGTTACTGCAATGGCTGGAGATAGCTTGATTGTGCTAAGACTTAGCCCCTTGCGCCACCAGGGAGGCCCTAGTCTTGTATGTGTTAGTATCACACATACAGCTCTGAGGGGAACAGAGAGAGGGTTGGGGGAAACTCACAGTCTTTGCAGAGCTTAAGTATAGAAGGTTTAAGATGGCCCCAGGGCAGCCTCCCATTCCCCACTCACCCGCCCAAACTCAGAATAGAACTGCGCCCACCCAGGGCAGCCTACAGAATGTCCAGGAATTACCTTTAATTTCTTTCTCCCCCCCCCCCATTCCATATTTAGCTCAGTGACCACTTCTGTCTCCTTGGCCTCCGGCGCCCACACTGAATCATGTTACTTGTCTCTGGCACCTCTCTGCTGAAGTGTATCGGGGCCTCTCAGCATCCCCCTTGCCTGCAGCCGCCTTGGACTCCCAGCTGGGAATGAGGGGCAGAGCTAAGCAGCCAGGTGAGGTCACTTCACTTCACCTTTTCAGGAAGGAGATGGAGCAGGTGGGCTGGGGAGGAAACGGGGAGGAGGAGGGCCTCTGCTTCTCGGCTGGGACTTGACCTGGGGACTGGGAGACCGGGAAGGAGACACTGGAGGAGAGCCAGCTGGCGCAGGTGGGCAGCTTTTATCTTGTTTTGTACTTTGGTTTTGCGACTTTTGCCCCAGACTTGCTGGCCCTTTCCCTTCCTGTGTTTTCCCGCCTTCGATTTGGGGCTTTCAGGCCTCAGCAGCCCCTTTTGGACCCACCTGTTGAGTGGGTATTCACCCACGACCAGATGAATAACTTTGGGTGTTTCATGGGCAACTAATAGCCTTTCTTTCCAACTCTGTCTCTGTCGCTCTCTCCCTCCATACTCATCCTATTAAGATTCTTTGGCCCCAAGAGGATGCTTTGTCTTTGCTTGGATGTCCAGACCCCTGTAGAGCATGCACATTTGGGGGTCTCTGGGTGCCTCTCTGTCTGCAGCACAATCACTGCAAAGGAAACCCGAATGGTTTCAATATATATATACATGTGCGTGCGTGGATATGTGTGTGCTTTATATCCTCAGCTTCAAATCTTGCAGCGTACCTCACAGGCAGGGTCAGTAGAGAAATCTGACCTTACATTACCTAAACCAACTCCATCACCCTCCGTTCCCTCTGGCTTCAGTTTCTGATCCTCTCGCTCACGCACCAGGATTCAGCGCAGAAGCTGGAGTGCCGGCATCACAGAAGAGCGTAGGTTTAGCGGTTCTTGGCCTGGAGCGCTGGGCGGGGCCTTGGCGGGAGCAGGGCAGATATGCAAACAGGAAAGACGCTTCCGAAGAAGTTGCCAGAGGGTTTGTCCTTGACTTCTGCCTTTCCTTAAGAATGAGCTGGAAATTCTAGGTTGTGTGTTTTCATCTCAGCCCAAAAGGAGCTGGAGGCCTGTGGCCGCATCCACGTCTAGGCAGGGGCTTCTGGAAAGCCACACGCGGTGGAGCATCAGGAGCGGCGGTCTCTTCTGTGGGCTCGTTAGTCTGTGGCTGCGGACACAACGCTTTAGGAGGAAAATGCAAGGTGCGGGGGAGGAGAAAATATTGAGAGTGTAACAGGGTGGTTCCCAGGAAGACCCCAAGCTCACTCTCCATTTGGCTTCCAGTCCTCGCAGGTTGTCCACAGGGGGAATTTCTGATTCCAAGGGGTCAGTAGCAGAAGTCCATTTTAAATACTTTACAAATGTTCTCTCACTTTGTCTGAAAGGACACCCAAGGAGCTAGAGCCCGGTGGGTATCTTGAGATATCTAGAGCCCGGACTGTGTCTTGAGAGGAAATCAGAGGTCCGCAGGTGAGGGCTGGGAGGGAGCTGGGTTGCTGTACATCCCTTCGTATACTTTGATCTTCCACATCTGAATCTTGTGTTTATGGACACACCTGGTCATACTCAGACAGAGCTAAGTTTTGTAAAATGGCTGAAGAAGACCAGATAACTTTTTTTGTTTTTTTTTAAAGATTTATTTATTTATGCATACAAGCACTGGGGTACAGGCCAGAGGTGTGGGGGGTGAGAGGATTCACCACAGACAGAGCAAGGAGCAGAACAGGCAGATCAACAGAAGCACACTGCTGAGGGGAGCAGCGGGCACAGCGGGAGAGGTCTGCTGCACCATGTGGGTCCCCTCCCTGGCCGGCAGCAGGGATCGAACTCGTGCTGCAGTGGCTGCGGTTTGCTTCATAGTGCGTTGCTTAACCCACTGCACCACCAGGGAGGCCCCAAGACCAAAAAACTTAAACCTTAGTTGTGTTTACTGTAACTTTATAAGCAACTATTGTTTTGGTATTTTTTTTTCCCAGATCAGGCAAATATTTTACAGTGTTGGGTGGTCTTGGGTGTGGCATTGGGAGGTCTGGAGTCAAGTGCAGCTGCCCAGATCCTGGGGCTGCTGTGATGCCCACTTCTCTCATGGCCAGAGGCAGAACCGCAAGGGATGACCTCCAGGGTAAATTAAGTCGGTCAGGCTTTTACGCCCTTGGCGGGCACCTGTGGCCTCAAGCGCCTTAACGCAGAAGGCACGTGGGTGTGGGCACGCGTGACCGATGACGGACACCTGAGCACAGGTGTGTGCGCATGTGCCTAGCAGGAGGGATAAATGGGCCCGTCACCCTGGGAGGGGGCTGAGGGGGCTGAGCTGCTGTCTCCCCACGGGCTTGTTTCCCCTCTTACCACGAATATCAGTGAAGACAATGCTGGAGGCTCCAAAATTCTCATTCAAATCGCTAGAACAGAACCTAGGGGTCTGGCTGGGCTGCAAAGCACCTCCCTCACATTCCATGAATACCTGTATCTGCTCACAATGTGAAAAACTCTTTTGATCTTTCTGCTGGAGGAGATGCTCCAGGCAGCATTTCCGCCAGCACTGCAGGTGAAGGTGCCTCTGAAAAGCTGACTCAGTGCCTGAGTCCAAAGCTCTTCCCTTTCAGATCCCAACATTCTGTGGCCCTGAAGCTGGCCCAGGGAGGGCCCACATCTCACCTGCAGCTGGAAGGCATCTTCAGGCCTACACTTGCCAATCCACAGGGGCCCAATCTGCATCTGAATCCTAATCCCTTCCTGGGGAAGGATAAGCCTGGAAGACCATGATGAAGACCATGAATGCTTTCTTAAATGAAAATATTTTTTTCCTTTTGGAAATGAAAGGTTTTTTTTTTAAGATTTATTTATTTATGCATATAAGAGCTGGGCTAGAGGAGGTGAGAGGATTCACCAGAGACAGAGTTGGGGGCAGAACAGGCAGATGGACCAAAACCCACTGCTGAGGGGAGCAGCGGGGAGGCAGGAGAGGTCTGCTGCACCATGGGTCCCCTCCCTGGCCAGGGATTGAACTGCTGCAGTGGCTGTGGATGCTTCATAGTGCTGAGACTTAACCCCTGGCGCCACCAGGGAGGCTCTCTTCTTGTTTAGGACTTGAGAACACTGGACAGGACTTCAGGGGAGGTAAAAGGCCACTTTGGCCTCAGTAACTCTTTGTTTCCCCTGGCTTGTTGATAAATCCCACTGTTGTTGTTCCCTGAGCCTGAGTACTCTTGCAATTGTGTGCTCGGGTGAAGAACTCAGACAGTGACCGGTACCTATCTGGGCAGCGTCCTTGGCGAGCTGTGGTGCCCCTCGCCGCCATGTTTCAGAACGGTCCCCATCATTAAGTGACGCATGGCCAGAATCCCAATTATTGTCCTGCCGGTAAAAGCCTGCACTTCTGCACGGCGCTGACCACACATCTGGGCACGGGCCCACTGACCTGTCAAGTATGAAGGGAATTGCCATCTGGCCCTTGTAAGCAGAAACACTAATGAGGATAATTGGAGCAGAAAAGGTTTTCAGGAAGTGGAGACACAAGTGTTCTAAACTGCTAAATAAAAAGGCTCCTCTGCTGGATGGTAACATTTTACTTTTTTAAAAAAAAAATTTAAAAAGATCTGTTTATTTATGCATACAAGAACTGGGGTACAGGACTGGGGTGCAGACCAAAGTTGTGGGGGTTGAGAGGAGTCACCAGAGACGGTGGAGCAGAAAAGGCAGATGGACCAAAATATACTGCTGAGGGGAGCAGCAGGGAGAGGAGACCACAGGAGAGGTCTGCTGTGCCCTGTGGGTCAGCTCCCTGGCTGGGGATCGAACTCATGTGGCTGCAAATGCTTCACAGTGCAGTGCTCAACCCGCTGTGCTACCAGGGAGGGGAGGACCCTACACATTTTACTTTTTTATTGACTTTGCCCAGGCAAAATTTTACTAGGTCTTTAAGAAAAGGACGAGTCTTTCTCTAAATCGCTCGAGTTAGGTTTAACAGCCACAATATATAGCCAGTTTTACATAGAAAAAACCCCACCCCTGTGATCCCTGAAGAAGGTGCCCAGTTGGAGAGTGAGAGATCTTTTGGGGCCTTTCTACAATGTGGAATGCATTTCCCTGTGGTCTGGGCAGGCCGTATTAAACTGAAACGAACATTCAACTGGCACTTAAGTCCCCGTGTGGAAGCACAAGGACTGAACAGGTGCTGCCGACTGAGAGAGGCCCTGGACCCGCGAGGGCAGCGGCTGGCAGGCTCGTCCTGTGGATGCCAGACTGCCTCGTGTTTTAGAGCTTCACGTTGCTCTTCTAGTCCCTGCTTTGTCCATTTGTGCCGACTGTCCAGCTTCTGCTTTGCCCTCTGACCTCTGTTTTTCTGCATCTCATTGAGGGGTCAGATGACAGGACCGGTGAATACAATGATCAGCGAGGAGCTAGTTAAGAATAACACACAGAGGGCCTCCCCTGGTGGCGCAGTGGGTTAAGCAACGTACTATGAAGCAAACTGCAGCCACTTGCAGCACGAGTTCGATCCCTGCTGCCGGCCAGGGAGG
>JAGFMF010012033.1:926908-944683 GCA_019455555.1 Galemys pyrenaicus
TTATTTTAGCATATGCATAAATTTACTAAATTTGTTTATTGTTTACTTTAAGCTGTTATGAATGTTTCCCTGTACAAGTTATATAGATCTTACTTACTTGACTGAAATAATCACCACAGAAACACGTCTTCTGTGTATGTTTTCACCTAGCGAGTTACTTCTCTTCTCATTCTCCCGATACTGCCTTTCGGGGAGCAGAAGTTGTTGATGTTCATGGAATGTAACTTGCCAATTATTTCTCTCGCAAATGGTACCTTTTACCTAAAAATGTCTACCATAACCAAGGTCTTCTAGGTTTTCTCTTATGCTATCTCTTGGAAATTTGATAGTTTTACATGTAGGTATAGGATCCATTCTGACAAAGTTGTTTTATTTTTTATTTTAGAATGTGATATTTAGTCATTCCAGCGTCATTTGTTGAAAGAACATATTCTAATAATTTTTGTTAGTCTTCCCACTGTTTTCATAGAAGAGAGAATTTTCAGTTCTTTGTGTTTTTGTTTTTATTTTTTCCACTGACATCAGTTCCTGGTAAAGAAGCTCTAATTCAGCTTTCTCATCATATTGGCCCTATAATGCATGTTCAGGTCAGTAATTTCCACACTTTGCATTAGAATAGTTCTGTTTTTCTAAAGATTCTGATGAGACCTATATGCCTGTGCCACTAGCAATGCAAAATCGACACTTTTTTCCCCCTGAGTTTTATTTATTTATTGAGGTAATATTGGTTTATATCATTATGCAGAAGCACATTTCAATATCTGTAAACACCACATAAAGCTCATCAACAAAAGTCTAGTTTCCATCCATCACCATAAAACTGGCCCCTTTGACCTGGTGTACCCACTCTGTACTCCCCTTCCCTTCTGTGTAACCACTACTTTGTTTAGTCTACAATGTAGGTTTTTGCTTTATTTTATTATTCATTTTTTAAAGATTTATTTATTTATGCACACAAGAGCTGGGGTACAGGCCAGAGTCGTGGGAGGTAAGAGGATTCACCAGACAGAGCGGGGAGCAGAACAGGCAGATCAGCTGAAACACACTGCTGAAGGGAGCAGCGGGCGAGGCAGGAGAGGTCTGCTGCGCCATGTGGGTCCCCTCCCTGGCTGGAGGCAGGGATCGAACTCGTGCTGCAGTGGTTGCGGTTTGCTTCATAGTGCGTTGCTTAACCCGCTGCGCCACCAGGGGAGGCCCATTATTCATTTTTTTAAAAACTCTACCGCATGTGAGTGAAATCATATGGTGCTAATTCTTGGTCTGATTCTCTTCACTAAGCAGAATACCCTCATTCCACCCATGTTCTTGCAAATGGCAGGACTGCATTTTTTATAGCTGAGTAGTATTCCATGGTGTATGTTACCACATCTTCTTTATTCAGTCACTTATCAACGGACATGTAGGTCACTTCCAACTCTTCATTATTGTGACTACTGCTGTGATAGACGTGAGCTTATATCTCATCGATTTAGTGTTTTCACTTTGTTACCCAGCAGTGGGAAAACTGGAACATATGGAGCTCCTATTTTTAATTTTTTGAGGAATTTCTATGTTTTCCATAATGATTGCACCAATTTATATTCCTGCTAGTGTGCTTGTACTAACAAAGCACACAGGCTCCCTCTCTCCATGTCCTTGGCAACACTTCCTTGTCTTTTTGGAATTCCAAAAAGCCATTCCAACAGGTGTGAGTGATACTTCATTTGCATTTCTCTAATAATAAGAGATGCTGAACATTTTTTCACATGCCTGTTGGCCATCTGTATATCTTCTTTGGAGATGTGTTTATTTAGTGTCTTTCCCCATTTTTCCATTGCATCATTTGTCTTTTTGTTGTTGAGTTGTATGAATTCCTTATATATTTTGCATATTTATCCCTTGTTTGGTATATGATTTGCAATACCCTCCCCCATTGCCTTTTCATCTTAAAGATGGCTTCTTTTGCAGCTTTTTAATTCAGTGCAGTCCAATTGTTTACTTTTGCTTTTGTTTCTCTGGCCACTGGAGAGGAACCCACAAAGATATCACTGAGGCTGATGACAAAGAGCTTGTCACCTATGTTTCCTTCTATATAGCTTACGATTGCAGGTCTCATGTTCAGTCTGTAGTCTGTTTTGTCATTCAGCCCATCAGTCATGCATTTGTATGCAAGCTTTTCAGATTTCCTTTTGAATTATAGTGCTAGATAGATTGAACTACTTGGGACCATCTGTCCTTCAGGAACCAAACCTATAAATAAAAAACAAAGATCACTCCGTAGCTTTAATTAATTTGGTTGCATTAGTTCTGCACTGTCACATAATTATTTGTAAATTATATTCATAACTGTTTCTTAATTTGTTGCAGTTTTATCACTCAGAGGATAATGGTTAATTATTTTTCCCTATGATTATCATGGAAGAAAAAACAAGGCTTTTAAAAACTGTGAAATTAAATTAGAAGGGAATTGCAAACCATCACATTCCCCTTTGCTCTGACATCCCAGATGGTGGCTATGGTTTATACTCATAGTTATACAAAATGACAGATGTCAGGAAGCAAATATTTTCAGCATATTAATAAGAGCAAAATACTGGCCCGTGCCATGTTAGCAGGCAAGGCATTGCTGAGTGCTGGGAGCTGTCTCATACACGACTGGGAAGAGGCCACGCGCTGGCAACTGGCTTGGCACCTGAGTCACTAACTGGAAAAGCCAAGAAAGCCTGAGGCTCTTCTGCCAAGTGCACCAGGGGCTAACTCTGAGTGAGGGGGGATGCGGACCAAGGAGGGGAAGAGTGAGACCAGGCAGCAGAGAGGAACAGCTCACACGTTCAGCATCAACAGTGAAGGAGATGTTAGATGGAGTTTTCCAGTTAGCTGAGGCTTGTTTCTGGAAGCTCTGAAATGTTAACTGTCAATTTGGAAGGAGATCTTTTCAAACAGACCACATAGTTAACTGTTGGCGAAAATGGCGTGGAACCTCACTTCAACTCATCTTATACTCTCAGTTCCATTGGTGAGAGGTTTGAGGGGCTGTGTAGACAGGCCTCCTGGGTGAAAGGCCAGGCCAAGGGTTTTGAGAGCGGATGGAGAACCCTCATTCTTCTGCGTCATTGATCTTCACTCTGGTCTTTGCTGCGATTCTGAAATATCCTTTAAGTCCACTAAGAAGTTGAGCCTCCCCACTGGCGCAGGGGTTAAAGTCTTAGCACTATCAAGCTATCACCAGCCACTGTGACATGAGTCTGACCCCCGGCCAGGGCCAGGGAGGTGACCCACAAAATGCAGCAGATGTCTCCTGTCTCCCTGCTGCTCCCCTCAGCAGTAGATTCAGTGGATCCACCTGTTCTGCTCCCCACTCTCTCTCTGGTGACTCCTCTCACCCCCTATATCTCTGACCTACACCCCATTTCTTGTACGCATAAAGAAAATAAATCTTAAAAAAAAAATTTCCACGGAGCTTCTCTGTGGAGCCGTGGAAGCCTGGAGCTTCCTTGTCACGGGTGCAGTTCTCCAGTCTCTTTCTGCCCGTGCTGTCGGGTTCGGGTCTCTCAGGTGTCGGGTCTGCAGACCGGGAAGGCTTCACGTGTGACTCAGCCAGACGCACGGCCCCTCGCCAGGGATGGCGGGACGATGATACAGGTGTGCAGCTCAGCTCGAGCAGCTGGGCAGACTGGTGCTGGCGTGGGCGAGGTGACCTGGAGAGTTGCTGGCGCCTCTCTGTCCAGGAGGGGAAGACATTTCTCAGTGAGAGCCCTGGGGTTGCTCTCCCCGAAACCCGGAGAAGCCCCACCCGCCAGCCCCGTGAGCACACGCACAGCTCGTGCTGTGTCTGCATTTATGCCCCTTTGCAGGGGAGCGTCAGGACCTCCTGCTCACGTCAGCGTGGGCACGGCCGCTCCACAGCCGGGATGGCCCTGTCTGTGCCCTTCAGTGTCTATCAGTGTCTTTCTAAACACTGATGCTTTTTATCCATAACTGTTCGCTCTATCTCAGGGCCCCCCCGCTCTATCTCAGGGGCCCTGCTCTCAAGCACAGGGGTGTCACTGAGTCCCGCATGTGCCATCTCTGGCCAGCCTGCACCGTTTAACATCAACACGCACGATGGTCTCCTTGTCCTTTCTCACAGGGCCGTCCACCCCTGCAGGGACGGGGTGCTAGGGCGTAGCCGAGACCCTGTCCGACACCAGTCACCATGTCCAGTCCTGAACTGGGTATCCGCAGCTCAGTTCAATTCGGACACTAACTACCTACAGTCAGAGTAGGAGCCCAGCTCCCGGCGTGTCCCAGAGGCCTCTCCCTGCAGACGCCATCGCCCATCCTTCTGGCCCTGCAGCTGTTCATCAGGGGCCCCCAGGACCCCCTTTTCAGGTTCACTAACTTGCCAAACAGACCACAAAACTCTGGGACTGTACTTAGGCACCTGGTTTGTCGTGAAGGATAAGTTCAGAAACAGCCAGGTGGAAGTGATGGATACCTAGGCCGAGGGTGTTGGGGTGTGGGGGTGTTGGGGTCCAGAGTCGCCGTGCCTCTAAGGTGTGTGTCGCTTTCCATCTCCAACGTGTTCATTTTGAAGCTCATTTCGTCCTGTCTTCAGAAAGTTTATAGTGCTCACGGTCCAAGCCCATCTGCTTCCCAGAGATGAGTGGGCGGGGCTGAAGGTTGAACCTGCTAATCCCTGGTCCCTCAGAAACCAGCCCCAACGGGCTCTGGAAGTCTCTGCCCAAAGGCACCTCGTTAGCATAAGCCTAGTAGTGCTGGGGGTGGGGAGGCTCATTATGAATCACAAAGGACATTCCTACAGAGAGCTCTGGAATTTCTTCCCTAGGGGCTGACTTTAGAAGCTACAGGCTAGTAACCAGAGACAAAGAGAAAGATCAAAAGCACTGGTTTAAAAAAAAAAAATTATTTATTGCCTAAAGGAACTGGGACCAAGGCCAGAGGTGTGGAGGGTGACAGGATTTACCAGAGACCGAGTGGGGAACAGAACAGGCAGATCGACTGAAAGGCACTGCTAAGGGGGCATCAGGGGAGACTGGAGAGGTCTGCTGCACCCTGTGGGTCCCCTCCCTGGCCGGGGATCAGGGTCAGACAGTCAGGGTGATAGCGCTGAGACTTAACCCCTAGGCCACCAGGGAGGCTCCCCCAATGCACTTCTTAGACCACATGTTGTTCAAGACCCAGGCAGTCTGGGCTGAAACCAGGCTCCATGAGTTATGAGCTGTGTGGCTTGGGAGTATTAATAATCTCCAAGAACCCCAGTTTCTTACTTGTTAAATGGTGGTAACAATAGAACCTGCCTACAAGATTTGTTTTAAGTCTAAATGATTTCACAAAAGCAGTAAGAACAGTAGCTGGTGGACAGTAAGTAAGTTACTGGAAACTGCTTCATCACCATTCATTCCAAGGAAGATAAAATTCTAACTCTTCTGTTGCCTGCGGGTTAAATTCCAAAGGGTATTCCAGGCTGCCTCTTTTGCAGAAGTGTCAGAGCTAAGTCAATCTGTCTAAGTACTGGACATATTAGACATAATAAGTATTAGACAGAGGTGACTTTATCATGGTGCTTTATTGTCAATGGGACCTGGTGGGGGGGGTGACTACTGTGTATGTGTGTGTGTGTGTGTGCATTTATGCAAGGACATGAGTGACATTAGAGAACCCCACCCTCTGGAATGCAAATATTTAGAAAGAAGACATCTAGCTAGGCTTTCAACTATTCTTGTCATATAGTAGTAGGTTCTAAACCTTTGCTCTTTCCCTAAGAATGAAGAACAAAGGCAATTTCTAAATCAGAAATTGTAACTGGATGGTCCCCAGGAAAGAGGGAAGTTTTAGAATTTTGGTTTGCCCTAAGTGGGCGGAGCTGAGTAGGGATTAAGAAGATGTTGGAGGAGAGAAGAGGACAGAAGGAAGGGAAGAAAAAGGAAGCAGGATGGAGAGCAGCAAGGAGACCTGGAGGGGGCACGTGGAGCAGAGGGACATGTGAAGAAGCTGCGCTTGCTTCTTGGTCTTGGACTGGTTGGAACAGATGTGGGTGAGAGACCCATGGGGAGGTTAACAATGGCAGCTCTCATCTTGATTTTGAGTTTGCTTTTTAACTCCTGTTACAGGGCAACCCTAATATAAAATGGGTTCCCCTCACTGGGTCCTCCGCCCACGTGTGCTCAGAAGACTTAAAAAGTCCCAACTCCAGGTACACGTGGCAAAAGTTATTAACAGGTTTTATTTTATGAAAGAAGGGGAATAAAATAGTAATAATACCAAGGGAAAAAGAGAGGGATACAAATCCATAAATACCCTAGCAGATCTAAGCAATGGCGCGTTGAGGGCTGGCTCCGAGTCAAATAAGATAGCTCCGAAGGAAGGGGTCTGGCTCCTCAGTAAGAGAGAGACCATAAGGCTCACTTCTGGTTTTATAGCCAGCCTGGCTGCTTAACTCCTCCCTCAGGTCCCAGTAATTTACTCTTCGATAATCATCTTACCAGATTTGTGGTTCTGGAACACTGATGGTCTGAAGTGGGGGTTGGAGTCCACACACCCATAATCCATTTAGGACTACCTTTCCCCCTAACACTCCCAGATTTGTCTGACCTTTTCTGACCCTTTTATATGGGTGTCCACTGAAAGGTCCTTTAGACCTGTGGCAGGCTTTTGGGCCTTGCTTTGGGCCAATTCTATTTAGATTTTACCCTCAAGGAGATAGGTAACTTTAGATGCTTAACTTAGTAACTGTATTCTTTGTCCTTTCTGTATTGTACCCTAATTGTATTAAAGTTCCTTTCCATGAAAGGTCTTACATGTTTGTCTTGATGCTGTGGATGGCAAAACCCACTTAGAGAGAGCAGGTTTGGGGGTTCTGGGGTGACCCTCTCCCTGCCTGTAACAAAATGACTAAGAGCTCTTTGGCCAAGATACTGAACACACATATATTCGTGTTGCCGGCAGAATGCAGTATTTCCATGATAAAAGGCAGACTCGGAGGACAGGCAAGGCTGGAGGTCACTGCATGGCATTGACCCCTCCAGATTCCAGGGTACTTGCTCCATCCTCCCTGCATGTTGCACAACGTTCACTGCAGCAGGGATAAAGCAGTTGATTCTTTAAACCAGACAGCGTGGGATAAATTCAAAGACAAACCCACACAGGAAAGTCGGGGTGCAGAACCTAATTCCTCTTACCCGCCCATTTACCTCTCCTCTGCAGCTATTTTTGGGTGCATCCTGCGGCTTACTTTACGAGGACTCAGAAACTCTTTAAGGATGTGACTGGAATATGTTCCTTCATGCCAGCAAATTCCTGCTTCTTCTGAAGTTCAGATTAAATAACACATATCAGGATTCTGCTCCAACAACTGGACTTAATCCTAAGCCCCTATTCTTACTGGTTCATCGTCATAATCACCTGATGCATTTTTTGGGGAAAAAAATCCCAGGCCTTCCTGGTCGAGATTCCCCTTAGAAAAACCGAGGGAGTGGCCCCCAGAAGTTCCCTAGGGGATTAGCACTGGCAGCCACTGGCCCAGGGCAGCCATCATTCCTTCACAGAAGTATACCCCTAAGGTTTGGGAGTATTCAGCCCCCTACCCCCCAGACCCCACCTTTTATTTTTTTTTTTTAAAGATTTATTTATTTATGCGTACAAGCACTGGGGTACAGGCCAGAGGTGTGGGGGGTGAGAGGATTCACCACAGAGAGCAGGGAGCAGAACAGGCAGATCAACGGAAGTACACTGCTGAGAGGAGTAGCGGGCACAGCAGGAGAGGTCTGCCGCGCCATGTGGGTCCCCTCCCTGGCCGGCAGCAGGGATCGAACTCGTGCTGCAGTGGCTGCGGTTTGCTTCATAGTGTGTTGCTTAACCCACTGCGCCACCGGGGAGGCCCCAGACCCCACCTTTTATATTGAGAACTTTTCCCTACTCACCAGGTGGGTCTGGACAAGCTGGTGTTAGGACCCACTTTCTCCTGGGCCATGGGGGTCTGACCCAGGGAAGGCATCTGGCAACCACCTGGGCCAGGGTTTTGCTTGTTTTTTTTTTAAAGATTTATTTATTTATGCATATAAGTACTGGGGTACAGGCCAGAGGTGTGGGGGTGGTGAGAGAATCCACCAGACAGAACAGGACTCAGAACAGGCAGATCGACAGAAACACACTGCTGAGGGGGCAGCGGGGAGGCAGGAGAGGTCTGCTACGCCATGTGGGTCTCTTTCCTGGCTGGCGGCAGGGATCGAACTTGTGCTGCAGTGGCTGTGGTTTGCTTCATAGTGTGTTGCTTAACCCGCTGCAGTGGCTGTGGTTTGCTTCATAGTGCGTTGCTTAACCCACTGCACCACCAGGGTGGGCCCTGCTTGTTTTATTTAAGTTGAGAGACACCGATGAGCTGTGGTTGTAAGACCCAGAGAAGTGGGACCCTGAGGACACGCCAACTGCCAGGCCTCTGGGTCACCCCTGCCCCTCTTCCGAAGCCCCTGTGTACCCCTTCCCCTTGGGACAGGAGCTCTGCTCTGCTCTCCTGCTCGGGAATGCTAGACTAAAGACCACTCACCAGGACGCTTGAAACTACACACTCCTCTCACCATCCTGGAGCTGCAGGTCTGACATCGAGGCGGCCCTGGCTCCCTTCCTCGGGGGCTCTGAGGGAGGAACCTCCAGGAGTGTGGTTTCAGTGGTGGCTGCAGGCCTTGGCGGGCACTGCTGGCCAGTCTGGGCGCAGCCTCCACTTCACCCCCTGGTTTGCCTCAGCATCTTCTGCTCTCGCTACTGGACAGGGGTCAGGGTGCATGGGTCAGAGGACAGGGGTCATATAGGGACCATCCCACATCCAGGAAGATGCCACCTCACGATTCTTAACCTGTCGCACCTGTAGAAACCCTCTTTCCAAATGAGGTCACGTTCTGGGGTTGCAGGTAGACAGTTTGGGGGACACTATACCACCCATGGCATAGGCATTTGCTTAAGTAGGAAGAAGCCAAGGGTGGTGTGTCTACCATCACAAAGGAGAGAGGGCGTCTCCTCAGCATCGGTACCGGTCCCAGGAAGCGCTCAGGAACAGATCAGGGAGTCTGACCTGCCAGGACCAGTCGCTGCACCACGGGAGGTGGCCTTGGGATTGGCCAGGCCGCCCCACAGTGGCCTGCGTGGGAAAGAGACTCGGTGGTGGACAGCCCCACTGGAGCCCTCGGGAAGGGTGGAGGAGAGGGTCCCAGCAGGAGTGATGCCGGTAGGTCCCGCAGCTGCTCTGTGACTCCAACCCCTCACGTCTCTGCAACTCATCCTGGTTCGAAAAGGAAGAAGCAATCAACACTTCAGTCGTCGTTTTTCCGGTTTCGTAACAGTAGAATTTACAATCCACATAGCAAGTTGGTCCCCAAGTACTCTCTAGAGACTCAGCAAGCTCAGGGCTCCTACACTCTAAAAAAAGATAAAGAAATGATCATATAAAGGACCGGAATCTTAGTTTCCCCAAATAATCAAAATCATTCTCAAAATAAATCTCAAAATTATTCATAAAACAACAGAATACTACTCAGCCATTAAAAAAGAAGCGAAAGTTTGCCATTTTCAGCAACGTGGATGGACCTTGAGTGCGTGATGCTGAGTGAAGTAAATCAGAGGCACCAAGACAAGCACCCTGTGACCTCACCATGCGGAATATAACATAAAGAAACAAAGAAAATGAACAAAACGAAACCTCTTAGATGCAGAAAACAGAGTGGTGGCTACCGGAGGGGAGGGCTGGACGGGGGCAGGTAAAACAGAAAAAGGGGAGCAGCTACCGGCTGAATGGCGGAACTAGCCTTGGTGGTGATCATAGCTAGTGTCGACAGAGGAATAATCGCCATACTGGGCAGTACCGAACCCTGACTTCATATGTTATAAACCAGTGTTCCTGCAATAAAAATATTTTTAAATGAAAGTTGACTTGCAAATGTTAGAAAGCAAACTTCAATCTTTTGGATCAGTCTTAATTTTTGCATGCTTTTCTCTATGATCACATTGAATTTTCAATGATGATTTGATACTCTTTGGGAGAAAATACAAGATCATTTTTATTAAAGATGTGTCTTTCAAAGGACTTGGATAAACAGTGATGAGAGTCTTTGGGGAAGGCCGGAACTTATGGGCAGACGTTGGTCTTGGTTCTCAGCCTTTTGTGGAGGGACATTGGTTTGGGGCAAGTTCACTGCATGGACCTGAGCTCCAAGAGCAGGACTTAGTCCCCCACCCCCACGCAGTTGCTTTCCCTTTTTATAGAGCAAGCCCGAGGAGGGCCTTGCCAACTGGGACAAAACGTCTGCTTGGGCACCAGGCAGTGTGAGATTGGGCGGCAGCTGTTCCGGGAGCTAGTTGTCTGCAGCGCCTGTTGCCAGCACCTGTCGACCTTGCTGGGTGCTCCTTTTGGGCACAGCCCCTCCTGCAGTGGGAGGGGAGGCTCTGGGCTCATTTAGATTATTGCCGGGCAACGTAAGTCTTCAGGGTCAGACAATCCTGTTTGTCTTTCCATCAGTATATGGACAATTCATAAATAAAGCTTACTTAAGTAAATTTTAGATTGTTGAGCGAAGACAAAACAAGATTTGTAGGTTTGTTTTTCATTTTGCCTGCCTACCCTTCATCCTTGTCCCCCAATGTTACCGATTCGACGCGACTTTGAGGTAGTCCGCAGGTTTGGCTCCAGTGTGAAAGATAAACAAGGACGAATGTCCCTTAGCTGATGCTGGGATGACATTGACATACACTGGGTGTGGGCAGCAAGGGACACTAAAACTGGCCAGAGACACTGCCCAAATAGTTTAGCGGTCACCATCTGAGTTCTTCACCTGTGTGTACACAATTGCGAGACAACTCAGGTTGAGAGAATAACAAAATTAGATTTATTTTGGAAAAACAGAGTTACTGAGGCCACAAATGGCCTTTTACCTCACCCAAAGCAGTGTCTGGTGTTTTAAAGCCCAACACACAAGTGATCCCAAGATGGCATCTACCCGCCACTGAGGCCTGGAGCCTGCATGAGCCAGACTATTGGCCGGGATCCAACTCGCAAGGACAGCAGAAGACACAACAGGAGATGCTCCTGTGCTGCTGAGATGCCCCAGCACAGCACCAGCCCAGCGATACTCAAAACAGCAGCTGCAGCAAGCAGCCACACTCACGAGGCTCAGAGAGGCGCCCCCTCTGGGTCTTCACCTTTCCTTCCAGGTTGTAACAGCAGCAGAGCTGGCAATGGTTTCAATCTCTCCACTGCTTGCAAAGCATCTGAACTTTTCTTCTCTGAGGTTGGCTGCTGAAGGCCTCTCCACGTCCTTCAGAGCCGCAACAGCCTTCTAGAAGATCAGCATGCTGGGGGCAGAAATGACTGACCCCGGAACCCCTGAAGACCTGAAAACACTGAAATACCAAATGCTGAACCTCTGGGGCTGCTTCTGCAGTCCCTTATATTTCTTATGAGTCTCCACCCACACTTAAACTTTGTTGGTATTTTATCAGGGCTATTCATTCTTACCAGCACGCCCCTCCAGGGGGCACCCCATAACAGTCTTTGGCTTCAGCCTGTTACAGGAGTAGCGTCAGAGGAGCGTGGCAGTATTGCAATTCACTCTTCAAATAATGCATGAACACAACTATTTAGGGGTTTACATTCAGTAGTTCCACAAAATTCTCTAATTGCTCAATTATTTAGGACTCTATTTCATCATTTCCCAGTTATGTGTTTAAATCCACCTTCTATAAGTGCTGTAGGAAACTTCTTGACTTGTGTGTCTAATAATGATAGATGGTAGGCACAGGTGGTGATATAAATAATAATTACAATTACATATTAGTCCCATTTCATGTGCTCTTAACTACATGTAGCTATTGGTTTCCCTTTGGAGAATGCAGATACAGAATATTTCCATCACTGTGGGAAGTTATATTAGACAAGAAGGTGACCTGTACCAGGAAATAAAATCTTGGATTATCTATGTCCAAAAGCCTGTTTAGGAGAAGCCATATTTATAGGAGGTCGGTGGGAGGTGCCCGTTGCTTTAGTCTCTGTAAGATTTAGTCTTGAACAAGCAAACTGGCTTTTGGCTCCCGGTATCTTGGCTTGCAACAGAACTGCTTCCACTGAGCCACTTTCAGGGATTTTGTCCAAGAACTCATTAAGAAATAACCCCGTGGATGTTGCTGTGCCAGAAAATGCAGAGTTACTCAAGTGTGATGGGCACTGTCAACAGAAGAGGTGCTGGTTTGATGGGGCATGTGCTAGCCAAATCTGGAGGAAATTAAGCAGCAAAATAAATGATAAAATGGTTTAGAGACTCCACCCAGCATTCTGAAACGAGTCCACACTGTTTGAGTCAGCATGTGGAGGAGAATGGAAGGTTCTGTGTGAGCAGAGTGTAGACTGCCAAGGACTCATGGAACTAGAACAACCCCTGTGACTCTCTCCATAGTTTCAGTGGTTTCAAGTAAGGACCAGCCATAGACACTGGTGGATGAAATTTGGATTGGAATAAAGTATTTGCGTCATGTCAAATTATCTCCCTACAAAATATTTATTAAATGGAGTCTGGCAAGATGGTGGCAGAGCGAAGACACCAGTTGGCCTTCTCCAGAGAAATACAACAGATCAGCCCTACAAAACCAGAGGCCTCCCCAAGGGGAAGTGTCAGTGCCCACATGGGCACAGCAGCCCCACAGCAGGGGGCAGGAAAACTCCAGGTGAACTTTCTTTAAGTAGTAACAATGGCCAGTATCAGAGCTGTGAGGTCCCATCACCACACTGGATAAGGGGGTACATGAGCAGGCAGCCCCAGGATGGAGGTGTGTGGTGGGAGAGCTACAGAGGTGAGTGTATGGAGCCTGAGTGACGGGCTTGAGTCTGAGGCTCACAACATGGGCAGCTGCAGCCCGAATCATCAGGTCAGAGCATCTGGCTTACCTTGGAGAAGAGACCAGCCCGACATCTCAGGCTGAGATACCCCAAACACCTGCCACCCCCCACGAGTTCCTTATTAATTATACAGTAAACAGTAGTGACCTCAAAGGGGAGACCTTCAGAGCTGACATCACCAGGAAGGGGAGGGGAGCATCATGTGGACCTGATTGAGGACTCAGCTCTGCCTCTGAGAAGTTCCTGCCAAGAACCAGGAGCTGAATCTAATCGTCAGGAAACACCGGATGAACCAACACTGCACTGAGGGACATTCTACACGTATCTGACCTGCCGTTGGGAAATGTCAAGGTTTTGCAAGACAAAGATGAAGGAAGTTTTCCAGATTAGAGAGCAAAGAGATATGATAATGAGGGCAAGTGTCCTAGATTGGACCCTGGACAGAGGGTTTTTTTCTTTAGATATAAAGAACATTTGAGATTAATGGTGAAATCTGAAGAGGTCTGTATAATTCGATATTAGCATTGTCTCAATGTTCATTTCCTGACTTTAATTATGGCACTGCGGTCACATTACGGAAAGTTCTGGTCCTTGAAAGTATTTACTGAAGGAATTAGGATTACAAGACATAATGCCTCCAGCAGTTCAGAAATATGTGTATGTCCCTGTAAGTATGCATGGGTGTGTGTGTGTGAGTCGGTGTGCATGTACGTGTGTGCATGTACAAAGAGAGATTGGGTGGGACGGGAGGGAGGAGGGATTGATAAAGTGTGTACTGTAAAATATACCAAATGCAACATATGCAGAATGTGGGTGCCACGTCTCAGGGACTTCTTTGTACTATTTTTACACATTTTCTGCAGACCTGAAATGACTTTAGGATGAAACTTGAATCATTTTATGATTCCATGACTGTATTTGTTATGGGAGGTTTTAACATCCCTATGTCCGTGTTTTAAAAGTTAATATATTAAAATTCCTATGGAGTTAAAAGTTATTAGAGGTTTTGATTCCCCTTTTCCTTCAACTCCATTTTGCTTAACTATAGCAACTAGCTAGCCCTTATAGAAGATTTTGTGTTCTCTATATTCATCCCTGTTGGTTCTATGTTTCTATTTTCCAAGTCCTGCTGCTCTTGTTTGTTTTGATCCTCTGTGCAGTAACTGCATCGCTAACTCAGGCGTCTTGTTCTCCATTCCTTTACACCCTACTGTGTTTAATGTATGTGAGACCCCACTGGGTGCAGCCGTGCTGCCCTCCCCACTTCACAGATGGGCCAACAAGCACGGTCATGTTAGGGAGCACATGGTTTAGAGCCTGGAGTTGAATCTAGCCAGCCTTTCCCCACAGCCAGAGTGGTGGGCGAGGGTGACCTTCCTGTTTCTGGAAAGGCAAGAGCCAGAGTGAGGGGAGAAGGTCATTTACCTTTGCTTTAAGTCTCTGAAGCTTGTCTCAGGCAAGCACTCATCTTGAACATAAATGTAAGCTCACATTATACGGTTAGAATTTTTAATTAACACATGGAACTATATCATAAGGAAGGGAAGATTCTAGCAAAATGGAGTATTTCCCCTGAAATTTTCACATAAACACCTCAAATCACTTATGTTCATGGATGATGCTGCCGAAGAGCTGGGTTAGGGGAGGAAAAGGTGTTAGGGAGCCACGAATATGGTCACAGATGTTAAAGCGGTGGGGTGGTTATTCCTTTTTCCATGTCATCATTTGGAGGATGAGACTGAGATAAACTTCAAGTTGAGACTATCTACCTGTAAGGCAAGAGACTGGGTAAAGAAATGTGGTCGACAATCACAAAGTCCACGAGCCCATCAATTCTAGGTGAGCCGGGCCTGGCAATCTGGACCCCCAGGGAGGGGGTACCCCAGGTAAAGAGCAGGGCTGGGGAACCCAAGATAAAGAATGCATCCCCATAAAGGGGGGGAGCACAGCAGTGCAGAACTGGCGCCATTGTCCCTGCCCCCACGCACATGCAGCTGCTGCTGTAGGCGAATGTGAGTTAATCAGGCTTTTTACACCTCGAGCCTCTGTGACTATCACCTGCGGCCTTGATCCTGTCAATGCAGAAGGCGCTCGGGAGTGCGTGGGGCACGTGCATCTGATTGTGGACACCTGAGCGTGGGTGTGTGCGCATGTGCCAAGGTGCACACCTGTGCGTAAAGGCCAGGGCGATAGGGGCAACATCACTCGGAGCCTGATGTGAGTTCCCGGGGGGCAAGCGGTGTGACTACAGAGGTGAGAGCAGTGCTCAGAAGGCGGGAGTAGGGGGAGGGAGAGGGCATCAGAGAGCCCAGAGAAAGAGCTTAAATTTTCGTGGGGGGCTGGGGAGCTCGTTGCCTGCCTGCCAGCCTCCCTGCCTGAGCACCTGGTGCCATGAGACCACTGAAGCCTGGAAAGCCCACTGAGGGCTCAGGACTGTTCATGTGTCTGCTGCAGCCCACAGTGAGTGAACCTGCCCTGTGCTCACTGGCCCTGCAGCCGTGAAGTGGCGCAGGCTGCCCGAGTGGGGACTGCCGGGCACCAGGCAGAGGGGCAGCCAGCCATATACCTGTGTACGAATGCAGCTGGGACCCGATCTTGCTTCTGCAGCCTGACCTGCACCCGGGGCGTGCAGGGAAGGAGACTTGGAGGCGGCTTTTGGAGGAGACATGTAGGGGCATGTAGCTGAAGGATATGCAGGGAGGGTTCTTGGCAGAGACACTGGCAGCTGCTGACTTGTGTTTTTGCATCTCTCCTGTCCCTGACCTGCCTGGCCCTTCCTGTTGCTCCTTGCAGAAGGCGCCGTGGACGCCTGGCTTCCATGGCCTCCCTTTGGACTGCCTGGCTAGGCACGTGCCCACAGGGGTTTGGGTCATTTTCAGCTTTCCTAGACATAGCCTTCCTTCTCTCTCAATGCATGCTAGCTGAAGCTTTCACTCTAAGCTGCTTCTTCCATTGCTTTGTGAACATGGATGGCTAGCACTCTTCAGAGTGCACTCCTTAATACTTTGGGGTCCCTGGGTACCCCTGAGCTGTGCACTAACACTGAGTCTGCTGAAGGCATGTGGTTCTCCCTTCCTGGACCACACCTTCACCCACCACCTCCCCACTGCCAAACCAGAGTGGGATTTTCCTATCTTACTGATCTCCTAATACCGTTCTCTCCTTCATAAGATTTACCATAGTTTGTAGTTAGAAGCAGAACACTCTAACTCCTTATCAGGCTTGTACAGATAAGCACAAAGGCTCTGCTTAGAAGCAAAGACATCACACTGCACACGGAGGCCTGGTGCAGCCCCAGAGGCGGTGACTGACTCCTGAATATCCAGGTGCATCCCGAGTCTCAACTCCTGGGAGTGGGACCGGAGCGTCTGCCCATGTTGTCTGTCTTTGTGGCGGGATCGTGCCGGAGGCTCTTGGCCCCGTGGTGCCCACTGGAGAGGCCAGCCTTCCTGTTGGCAGATCAACGGGGAAGGGCTTCCTTCCGCCCCATCCAGGCAGTGTCCAGACCAAGCTCAGGGTCAGTGGAGCGCAGGTTTGGTGAGTGCTGGCGCCAGGTGGCGCTGCTTTGCTGGGTCACACGCTTGGTCCCAAGGGCCTTGCTGGAGTCTACTGGGCTGTTTTTAAAAATTTCTTTAAAAAAAAAAAAAAAAAAAAATTTCTTTTTTTTTAAAAAGATTTACTTATGCATTCAAGAACTGGGGTACAGGCCAGAGATGTGTGTGGGGGGTGAGACAGAGTGGGGCATAGAACAGGCAGATCAACCAAAACACACTGTGGAGGGGAGCAGCAGAGGCAGGAGAGGTCTGCTGCGCCCTGGGGGTCCCCTCCCTGGCTGGGGATCGAACTCGTGTTGCAGTGGCTGCGGATGCTTCTTAGCGTGGTGCTTAACCTGATGCACCACTAGGGAGGCCCTGTTTTTAAAAATATTTCAATTGCCAATGTTTAAAAATCAGGAAAGCCTACACAGAAATTCTGACTTGTCTTTAGGCATCTGGTACAAGTCACAGCGCTTCCTTCAGCCAACGCTGGGTAGGAGTCGCACCAAGATGCCGACTCGGGCTCTGCAGGTTCCTGGCCCGTCTGCCTGATGGCAGCGAGCTTGGGGCTTCATGAAGATGCCTTCTGCGCTTGGCTGCTCTTCCCAAGCACAACCTGGTGTTTTGCTTGCACCTTGCGCTGCCTGCCCCGTAGGCTTTAAGCGTTAGGTGCAGGCCAGAGTCTGACCCCACCCTGCCCGCCCACCCCGGGTGACAGCACCAAGTCTGACCTTGGTCTCTTGGTTTTCTTTTTTGTTCTCAGAATTTCACTTTTTTGAAAATGAAGTATCGTTTCCTTGTCAACACCTCGGCAGGCTCTCACCTCCCCTTTCGGCAGGCACCCCTGCCGCGTGGTGGGGGCACCTCCGCGGGGAGTGCGGGTCTGCACCCTCAGCGTGGCTCCCGAAGGGCGGGCTGGCAGCCGGTCTTGCAGGGTCTCGCTGGGAGCGTGTCTGCCAGGTGCCCTCCTGGTGCCACTTTAAGCTAAAATCCTGGCTTGAAGGGATTTTCTCAGGTCGCCCACGGACTTGGCTGAAATCAGGTGCAGGTAGCTGGTTACAGACTGTCCGCCGGGTAGAGCGCGAGGGCACATCCACACGCCCCGCTGTCCAGAACAAGGCTCAAGGCGGGAAGGTTTCCTCCTCAGGACACATGCTGTGGGCTGAGTGCGTGTGTGCAAATTAATGAGAGAGAGAGAGAGAGAGAGAGAGAGAGAGAGAGAGAGAGAGAGACTGACCTCGGGTTGATCTTGGACTTCATGCCCTGCCGCTGTCTCTAAAGGTGTTTGGGGCCTCCCTGGTGGCGCAGTGGGTTAAGCAACGCACTATGAAGCAAACCGCAGTCACTGCAGCACGAGTTCGATCCCTGCTGCCGGCCAGGGAG
>JAGFMF010012033.1:944900-955433 GCA_019455555.1 Galemys pyrenaicus
CTGCCTGTTCTGCTCCCTGCTCTCTGTGGTGAATCCTCTCACCCCCCCACACCTCTGGCCTGTACCCCAGTGCTTGTAAGCATAAATAAATAAATCTTTTAAAAAAAAAATAAAGGTGTTTGACACAGGCTGTGCTTAACCTCTATGTTCCAACCTCCTTTTGATTCTTTTCCTTCATTCTGTGTAATTAATGCCTTTTGATTCTTTTCCTTCCTGTCAGCTCACTTTAAATTTTAATCCCACATTCTGAATAGTCTCTGGTAGGAAGGTACACTTTGTACACTAAGTCTATTCAGGTTTGTAAAATAAAAAACTCTCAAGTGATCTGAAATAAAACATGTAGAAAAATCATTGTGTATAGCTCAGCTTTTATTGCTTCTTAATTGTCATTTCCATACAAGTTGAAGGAAACAGACTTTTATAAAATATGCCGGGAGGTTACACAGATGACGGCAGACCGACGAGAGTGTTCACGTGTTTCCATGACCTACCACCTCACCGCACGAGGTAGTAGGAGGCGCCGCTGCCACCAGCATCCCCGGAGTGTGTACATTTCATATCAAAAGAGTAGAAAGTCATTGGCATTTAACTAGCATCAATCTTTGTAATCTATGAACCATGATAAGCCTGAATAGCTTCAAAATCTTTAGCATAAAATGAAATATTTTCTGCTTCTCTACAGTTTCGGCTTCTTTACAAAACAAGCACAGAAATCAACACAACAAAATTACACACACAACCCCAAAGTTGGCACATTCCAATGGTCCTGAATTTTAATGTTTTTCTTGATCACATTAACTCAAGAAATAAAACATGATACAGCCTTTAAAAATGTCATTATACTCCTTCACTGTAATGATACACACACTAAAGGCTCAAGTCAGTGTTAACTCAGCAAACACCAGGGCACAAATCAAGCCACCCTTGTGCTAGGAAACTTCTTTCAAAGTGAATTATTCTTTCACAGCGCAGACCCAGGATGCACAGGTCTAACTTGAGGAACCGACCACTTGCCCTCAGGTACCACAGCAGGAGTTCTAAGTGTCTTGGAAGTCAGGCAGCATCTACAGAATCACCGTGAGTCACACACAGCCATCAGCACTTCCTGGTAAAGCTACACTAAGTTTCTTCCATTAACAATAAAAAATCTCAGGCATGTACTGCACTTCAGCATCTGACATCTCAACCTATTATTACAAAGTCAGGCTGAGAAATACATATGGATACTTGAAAAGATGCTTAAAAAAAGTTGAAATATGCTTTTAAATCACTCAGTTACCAAACAATTAAAAACACAACAGCAGATACATAGGAATTTATTGAAGCTATTGTCTCCAACACTACAAAAATTAAATATTAAGGCATCTCTTACTCCTATCCTGGTATTTGCAGCAAAGAACCAGCATCTCTATTCAAATGCTTCCTATTGTACCTGGCAGACATATTCTCACATTGTCCTCTCCCGTGTAGCACTCAAACCTCCCATGCCCCAACGTCGTGGCCGAACCGAAAGCATAGACACGTTACTTATTAAAGAGGAGCAGTCACCTTTGAAAAATGAAAAGGAGCTGCGAGGAGTACTGCAGATGAGGTTCAAGTGCAGTGCTTCAGTTTCTCCAAAGCGATTTACGCTTCAGCAATGAAGAGACAGACTCTGCGCAGGCAGAGGTGCTGAGGGGCGTGGAGAGCGCTGTTCGCGCAGCACTCTGCTCCACGGGCTGAGCGCTCGAACAGGGCTTCTTACCTTAAAAAAAAACCACACCTACCTGAATAAAATCATATAAATTAACATCGATTACTTATCATCCCTTGTATTGTACATTTACAAAGCCCAACAGGTTCATAAAGTATACTAAACAGCAACAGTTTCACCTTTTATTAAGGCAAGTTTGTGAAAATGATTTACTACACCAGATCTTTTCTTGAACTGACAGCTTACAACAGATTTCACATAAGAAACATACAAAAAGTTGTTTTATAAAAAGTCACCTTGATACCAGAAAGAGTAGTGAAAGACTTTGAACCCAGTTTACTTTAAAGAGGCTGCGCTTTCCTTGTCTCAGATGCTACGCGTTACTCATCATCTTTGGAGCCAGTTTTGCTTAACTATAAAGAGAAAAGAAATGTTCAGATTTAAGTCATTGTATTACTTGAGTTCTTTTTTTTCTACTTATTATCCAAAGTAAACATTTATAGTTAGTAAAACAGTAGGTATCAAGATTCAAGTAAACTTAAACCATCTTACAGCTTTTCCCTAATGTAATTACTTTTTACCTCTGGGCGGGGGTGGGGGGTGAGTTCCTTTGAAGCTCTCCAAGAAATAAACTGGTGCCAAGAACCAACGAAAGGTACCATTTGGGCCTCCCTGGTGGCACAATGGGTTAAGTAACCATGAAGCAAACCGCAGCCACTGTAGCACGAATTCAATCCCTGCTGCCGGCCAGGGAAGGGACCCACATGGAATAGCAGACCTCTCCTGCCTTGCCTGCTGCTCCTCTCAGCAGTGTGTTTCAGTCAGTCTGCCTGTTCTGCTCCCCACTCTGTCTCTGGTGAATCCTCTCACACCCCTGCACCTTTAGCCTGTACCCCAGTGCTTATATGCATAAATAAATCTTTATTTAAAAAAAATTTTTTTTTTAAATTTATGCATACGAGAGCAGGGGTATAGGCCAGAGGCGTGGGAGGTGAGAGGATTCATCAGAGACAGAGTGGGGAGCAGAACAGGCCGATTGACTGAAACACACTGCTGAGGGGAGCAGTGGGCGAGGCAGGAGAGGTCTGCCTCACCATGTGGGTTCCCTCCCTGGCCGGGGATCGAACTCGTGCTGCTGTGCCGTGGATGCTTCAGTGTGGCGCTCAACCCGCTGCACCACCAGGGAGGCCCAATATATAAATCTTTTTTTTTTTTTCCCAATATATAAATCTTTTTAAAAAAACAACAAAAACGTACCATTTATAAAAAGAATGATGTGCTTCTATTTTTACTTCCTATTATAAACAATAAAAAAAATTACAAGTAGTTTAAAAAACTTAAGATTTACTCTCTTAGCCAGACAATTCTTAAAATACTTTTGAAAATATCATAAAAATCTTAAATTGCAAATTTTTAAGATAAGTGTTTATATCAGGAGTTGGCAAATGTGCGGTGCAGAGGGCAGATAAAATCCCCAAAGAATACACAGGCAGTTCTGACTAGAAAAAAGGCCGTCATTGAACCCAAATTCCAAGAACCCCAGAATGTGGGAACCTGTGAAAAGCAAAACCACTAAGCCAAACATTTTGGCTCTGGGTCCTCTTTTATACTCTGAAATCCTGAAGATCTAAGTACTTTATTAAAACGAAGTTATACCTACCATGCTTGAAACTTAAACTTGAGAAATGTAACACACATAAAAGTAACAGTAACCTATCACGACAGTCCAGCTGACACTTGTGAGGGCAGAAGACGACATTTTCTGAAAGAAACCAAACCTAATGTGAACAGCAGGATCGCCTGTGTTCCGCCATCTCCTTATTATCTAGCTCGACAGAAGACAGCGGGCCCCAGGTTTGCTCTCGCGGTTAGGCCGGGGAGACGGAGGGCAGCCAAGGACAGAGCGCAAGTGCTCCGAGCAAGCCGGGGCCGCGCACAGATGCACGTACTCTGGTCCAAAACCACGCAGCACCTTAGAGGGCCTAGAACGCACATCCCACAAGCGCTGTGACAGCAGACTGTTCGTGACCGCACCCTCACACGCCACTCATCCGCTGTGGAAAGCGCCACTGCACACTCAGTAGAAAATGAGTCCAAAGCAAAGCGGCCTTTGCTGCAAATAGTTCTGTGGTTTGTTTTTTTTTAAAGTTTATTTTTAGATGAAGTTTTTTTCTTGTATCACTAAGTTTCAGAGGATGCAAGCGGCTCTGACTTTGCAGACCCACTGAGGGTGTCTGGGGTCGCTCGGGGCCGCACACCACGTATGGGAACAGCTGTCCTAGCAGTTTTTGCTTTTCACAGGTTCCCGCAGTCTGGGGTTCTTGGAATTTGGGTTTGATGACTTTGAGTCTTTGAAGTACAACAGCTTATGGTTAACGCCTCTGTGGAGCGCCTTCTTAAAAATATCCCCTTTCCGCTTCCAAGATGAACTGCATCATTTAAATTTTACTTTCTTTTATAGCTTAAAATCCTAATTTATATTAGCAGGGATGCTATGAAAAAGAAAAACGCTTCTGAGCCGGCAGAAAGAAGCACTACCCATGGTGCGGCACGGAGTGGTTTAAGAACAGACTTCGCAGGTGAGACCGGCCGAGCAGCCCAGGAGAAGCTGAGGTGCCGTCAGGCCTCAGGCGGGGCCTTCCGCAAAGGAGTGAATTCAGAGAAGCTTCCTCCACACGGAGACCGAGGCCAGGGCCGACTCTTGCCCAGGAAGGTGAGTTTCTTTGTTCCAGTTGCAGCTCATGGCTCCCTACTCCTAAGTACTTTTTTAAAAAAAATTATATTCTAGAAGGACGAGATTAAATAGCTTCTATAGAAAAAGCATTCCATGGCCCAAACAACTGACTGCACTAAACTAAACGTCGGGAACACACTGCTAGTCGGACCACGTCCGCAGCCCTCAGACGCCCCGCTCTCCAACTGCCCTCGGGCCGGCGGCCGCGACACTAACTGGCAAGCCTAACGCGTCTGTGAAGCCCTCCGAAGAGATTAACTCGTGTGTTAGGAATCAGCTCAATATAGCTGAAATGACAATGTGAGAAGAAGATAAGTCAGCAAAAAATTCAAAAACCAAACAAAAAAAAAAAAAAACCACCAAAACCCTTTAAAATGGAGAGTGAGCAAGTTACGAGAACAAACCAGGAGATTCTCCTTGACGATGATGGGAGACTATACGTCTGGGACTGCCCTAAGCAGTTCCAGCGGAGAGGTCAAGTTCCCTTTCCAGGACTAGTGCCTCAGTCTCCCTATTACTGCTAATTCGGTCATATTCAAGCAGGTCCATTTTCAAGAAGTGCTCACATAAAATCATCCTTTATCTGAGTTACAGCTACTTCTGTAGCTTTTCCATTATTTACAAAAGGCAAATCTAAAGCCGAAGGCACTGGGAAGAGAAGAACACGAGGTTTATGTCAAAAATACTCACATGCTGAATGTCAAAAAGGAAGAGACATCCCAGGAAATCCAAATGTTCATGGGGAGAAAACAAGACATAGATGTCATTATTCGACAGCAATAATTGTAACAACATTTTAAAGACCAGAATGTAAATATTATATACCTTCACCACATCAACCCAGTTCCATCCTCTAGGAAGTTCGCCTTTGTGATCTAGAGGAGAAAGATAGTAATTTTATTTCTAAGACTAGTCATTTAAAAATTAACATTACCATAAATACAATTTTTATGTACTATTCTATGCAACAAAGATTAAAAATTGAAATTGCATATTTTTAGGATGGAAAACAGTTTACTGTCCTTGTGAATTGAAAGCACTATTCTCCCTGGGGGTACCTGGGAAGTATTCTAGGTGCCTCCCCTCCCCCTTTCACATGGACCCTAGTTCCATTTAAGACAAAACCAGTTATCAGGGTGCAAGCATGGTGGCGAGCTGGGGGTGCAGGAGAGGAGCTGACCAGCTGCATCTGTTTCACGCACCTGCACAACTTCACCGCTTTCCACAAAGTCACTGATTTTTGAGGTAGAAGGCATGTTAGCTGCCACTCAAGAGGTAGCGTGAGTTCAGACCTGCTAGGAAGCTGGGTGTGGCTTAAGACCAGAGGTCTCATAAACACATGTTGGGCCTTAAGACTAAGAGACTGGGTTAACTTATTTACTAACTGTGCTCTGATAAAACTCATTTTTTGATCTGACATTCTTTATTTTAAAAAAATATCTATTCATCCATATATACAAGAACTGGGGTATGGGCCAGAGGTGCAGGGGGTGAGAGGATTCACCACAGACAGAGCAGGGAGCAGAACAGGCAGATTAACGGAAGTACACTGCTGAGGGGAGCAGCAGGAAAGGCAGGAGAGGTCTGCTGCGCCATGTGGGTCCCTTCCCTGAGGGGTCGAACTCACACTGCAGAGGCTGTGGATGCCTCACAGCGCGGTGCCTAGCCCATTGCACCACCAGGGAGACCCCTAATCTGATATTCTTTAAAAAGGGCTTTAGCCTGCTGGGGATGTTTAGAAACAAGCTTAGTTTCACATAAGAATTTATAAAGTGCTTTCATCCACGTAACAGAATATTAAGATTAAGAGAACAAATTAACAATATAAAAAATTTTCAACTTCAAGGGCTTGATTTCCTTTAAGCTTGATGTACATCATATACTTCTCATTTCATGAAACCTTCACAACCTGCACCAAAACAAGCATTTCACAAGTAATTTCACAGCAAGAGAAAACAAAGCCCATGACTTACAGGAGAGAAGTACTATTCCTAGAGCTCAACTCTAGATGCTATTGGTCCTTTTCTTCTTTGTACCAAAAAGAATCTGGCTATGGTTATGAAGGGCTTACCCCCACAGTGCTACTGACCCACTACGGCTCTATTTAGAATGCAAATTCCCTATCGCGAACCCCTACACCATAATTACAGAGGGACAATGAGACTTGGGGTGGCACTGTCCAGGAGGTGGAAGGAGGGGGGTACTAATGAAAAGAGGTGATCATAGGGCATTACATAGAAAAGGAACGGGTAACGAGCTAACTGAAATAGATGCTCCAACGCCCCCAAAAAAGAGTAACCAAAATTCTAGAAAACAGACCGTAATGGCTACCAGCTTACTAGTCCAGCTGTTTACAGCTCAGCTGCTTTGACCAGAGGTGTAACAGGTCACCAGATTTTTAATGTCACAAATCATCACGATTTGAAAAAAATGTATCTTTATTGCCAACACAGGATTGCTATTTGTTTACTGTCAGACAGAGTATTAAACAGAATATAAAAACTGTGGTGATATTACAATATATACAAATATCAAATTGTTATTCTCTACACCTATATAATGGTACATGATTATAACTAACAAAAACCAAACCGGCCCCCAAATTAAAAAGTTTAGAAACCTTATAATCACTTTCTAAAAGAGTATTTTAAGCCTTCTCACCAAAAAATAAAAGGGACGGTTTATCTCAGGAAAGGACAGCTCACACCACAGCACGGAGGGCCACGTGCTGCTTGCACGTACCCCCGGGCAGTTGTGTCTTCATTCTCCTGAGCTGGGAAAAGCTTACAGACTGGTCTCAATGTGCAGATTCTCAGGTTAAATGAAGGGCTCAACTATTCCTGTTGACGTGAGTTTAAAGCTGCTCTCAAGATGACACCCACCAAGTGACTTTGATTTAGGACACAGGAATTTCACTTTTCCATCTTACTGTTGTATAAACAAGTCAAATACAGACAAACATGTTAAACTGTTCATGGCACTAAGATACAACGGCACACAGATCTCACGTCAAATGAAAGGTATCGTTCACAAACATCATCTGCCATGAAGGTACGGCGGGGAGTTCCGCCGTGTGGGGGCCAGGCAGCACGCCCCTCTGTTTGCTGACCACATGCTTCTCTAGTAAAAGTCACTTTGTTACTCGGTTAGCTTTTCTCAAACAGTTATCTCTTGTGATGAAGTAGAGGACACTTTCAGTAGACATCTAGGACCCAAAATAGTCTCTAATCCAAAAGCTTGGAGCATAAAGAACAAATCCTCTAATCTAAATCAATTTACCAGGCACCACATCACCCAGAAAAGCAACCTCTCCGTGTTACAAAGGGAGCCGCGCACAAACCTGTTTTATCTGCTAGCTTCCGTTTCTGGGCTTTGGAAAGTTGTTCTTTTTTATCTTTTTTCTTACTTGATGGAGCTGTGGTAGGAGTTTCAACTGAGATGATGTTGCTTATGGACGTCTAGGAAAAAAAGAGGTAACTGTTAGACTCGTGCCTCAAACTTACTGAATCACACTAAATGGCGCTACGTTCAGAAGAGCTGATAACTTCTGCATGTGTCAACTGAAAGAATCCTATAGTATTATTATTATTAGTCACTCATGGAACCAGCACATCACTGGCTTCATGATTCTGGAAGTTCAAGGGGACTGGACAGCCCGGGAAGCAGAGCCCCGTCCCATGGCCATCGGGTGGGGGGCGGGGACGGGGGGGGGGAACAGGCCGTTTACGGAGCCGTCTCCTCACCTGCTGGACCGAGTCTGTGGACCCGAGCCTGAACTGTGTGTTCAAAGGACCTAGCATCTGCCAGGTGCTGGAAGCAGGACTCTGGAAAAGGCCACCTGACGCCTGCCTTACGCTGAAGCCCTGAAGTGCCCAGGTAATCAGACAGTTCAGCTCGTCTGCCATTATTTGGAAATTGAAACACTTCTTCAGAAAAACCCCATGTACCTACATAGAACATCCTGGTTCCCTGAAGAAATGAAGAAAATCCTTAAAACGTTTGTGTTCAGGGAGACTCTGAGAGGCAGATTTGAAATGCTTGTCAGGTGCCATGCGTTCTGCCAGTGTGGTATGTCTACTGCTCACTCGGGGCCTCAAAGCCACCTGATAAGGCAGACGCTAGCATAACCCCCATTTTACAGACGAGTAAACTGAGCAAGAGATTTGGGCCTTGGTGAAAGCCACACAGTCAGTGTATGGTGAGAACGGGAACCCAGGGCTACGCCCACGGCTGCGGGCTGAGCTGCCACCCTCCAGCTGCCTCTCGGCGGGCACCTCTGGCGGAAGAGTGGAAGCCACGCGCGAGGGGAAGACAGGGCCTGCCTGCGCTGGCCGACAGCGTCATGAAACCTCAGTCCTGACCACCAGAAGTCTGAGCGTGAGACCTGCTGCAAAGGAGTCTGAAGCAAAGATGCCTGAGGCCATGAAAGATGACTATTTCTGAAAATAATTCTAGAAATGCTTTTTTTTAAAAATTTAAGTGTCTTTAGGCTGTTTGTTACTATGATTTATAGTAACAAATATGTACTTGTCTCCCCTCCAGTTCCTGGCACAGCTCCTAAAGCCTTTGGATTCCTAAGTGAGGAAAGCAGTAAAGGTCCAGTCCTAAAGATGGGGCTGGCTGCCAGGAGAATCAATTCTGTGCATAGAGGCGGGACTTCCTGGCTGGGCAGGTGCAGGGGTGCTTTAAGAGCAGCACCCCTGGAGAGGCCCTGGAAGCTCTGCACCACTTCCTACATGCTGGCCCTGTGCCTCTCGTCTGCTGTCTCCGAGAGTTAGATCCTTTACAATGACCAGTGATGGAGTAAGCCATGCATTCTCCTGAAGTCTGTGGGCTGCGCTACCAAGTTCATGCAAGCCGGGGGGGCCGTGGGCCCTCACTCTACGGTGAGCTGGTGAGCAGCACAGTTAACACACCCTGCACGTGTGAGCAACTGCGAGCAGTCTTGTAGGGCTGGACCCTTCCCCCAGGCAGACAGTGCCATAGCGGGCTGACTTGCAGGACCCCATCTGGGTTGGAGAACTGCTTGGGGTGGGCGGTCGTCCCCCTACACCACCACCCCCCCCAAGCTGGAGCCGCTACCGGAGTGACTGAGCTGGCACACCTGCAGCCTGTGGTGCGGGAAGACGGTCAATGAAGCTAAAGAGACTCACGGAGAAAGTCACTTCCTACGGATTTTGGCTCTACCTGAGCTTTCAGAAGAGATGGTGGAAGTTTGAAAAAAATGTCTGGTCCTACAATATCTCAGTCTTGGTGAGCACATTAAGTATTTTAGTCTTAATGAAGGGTAAATATTTAGAGGATATAATTTGTTTTTTGAAGCTAAATCAAAACTAAATCTAAAATTCAAAATTCTCTTACATGCAACTCTTATTTTAATTTAACACAAAATCTCCTTCTAGTTATGAACATTTACCAGAAATGAATTACTAGCAGAGTAAACAAACCTGCCCCCAACTCCCACTTGGTAAAAACGAATCAAACACTCACGGTAGAATTAACAGGATGGTGATTCTCCATGAACTGTTCTTTGTTGTCCTTGGCATATTCAAATAGCGTGTAGGTCATAGCCGTCCCCAGATTGACTTCCACGGCTTCCTGTAACTTGGCCAATATGCTCTGCTTTACGGCTGATGATCTACAGCGCAAGTGCACAAGAAACTAAGATACAAGTAAAAGTGCTAAACAAACAACAACGACAGCGAAACACTACTCACATGGTGTTGTTAAAAAAAGCGTTCATGGATATAATTGGAGGAGTCTGGGGGTATGTCTCCGTCCAGGAAATCTCTATGAGGAAGGCCTTGGGATCGCCATTTTCACCTATCTGAAGAAAAGGGAAATCTCAGGCTTGTAAAAGTGATTCAAATCAGAACATTAAATTATCACTTGAAATGAATGAATTCCTCTCAACCCTCATGCTCAGACTGGAAATATAATATTTTGGAAAGTTTAGGGTACAGGTTAAGACTCAGCAGGGGTGAGGGCTGTATTAAGAATCTAGTCCGTTTTGGGCCTCCCTGGTGGCGCAGTGGGTTAAGCAACGCACTATGAAGCAGACCACAACCACTGCAGCACGAGTTCGATCCCTGCTGCCGGCCAGGGG
>JAGFMF010012033.1:981880-1000081 GCA_019455555.1 Galemys pyrenaicus
TCCCCGGCCGGCAGCAGGAATCGAACTGGTGCTGCAGTGGCTGCGTTTTGCTTCATAGTGCGTTGCTTAACCCACTGCGCCACCAGGGGAGGCCCTGTTTTGATTTTTAATTTATTATAATTATTTTTTTTTCCCTGACCCCTTACTTGTATATTTTAACTCTAAGTTTTAAGCTCACTGACTAGATAGTCGTTATCTGGTCAGCTAGACAGACGCATTCTTTAACAGCCAGCTCATATTGAGAGTTACATTTTTAGTATCATGAGCCTGAAAAAAATGAGCACACGTGAACTCCATTAAAATGAAAGCCTGTGGGGGCGGGTCCAGAACTGACTCACAGGTTACCTAAGTGGGGATGATGGCTGCATGATGTGGTGCAGGTTAGAAATCCAGCTGCAGCAGACATGCCAAAGAAAAGGGAGGATGTTTTTAGAATGAAGGTGAAATTAAGATAGGAGTAAAAAGATGAGAGGGGGAGAACATGTTTGGCTGACTGGAAGCAGGAATGCACATTTTCTGTTGCTGGGCAAACGGAGGCAGTGGCCTCACTGGGCAGTGGCGCTGGGTGGGCCGACTAGGGCTGGGGATGCACAGGAGCCGTGGCAGTTCAGCAGACGGGCTGGCTAAGATGTGCTGTGTCAGCGAGAAGGCTCTGTACGTGCTGCTGCTTGGAGTGGTCCCCAGCCTCCGGCCCTGCTTGCTCCCGCCTGGACTCTTCCACGATGTCATCGAAGGCCTGGCCAACGCTCACACCCGTCGTGGTGCTGGTCACACTGTCGTGGCTGTGCTTGCACTCGCGCTGGGATTATTTGGTAAATTACTCGATTTCCATACTAAATGTCCACTCACGAGGACAGATAGTGTTTTTCCGCCATGAGACAGTCTACCTCTGGAATGAGAGGGTCACTTCCCCTTTATAGTCTGCTCTTCCATTTCCTTCCCTTTTTTAAAGTGGACTACTTTTTATAAGTAAAAGCTGAAAAGAAATGCTTAACATAGAATAGGAAGCAGTTTTAAAAGTTAGATAATATTCTGAGTCTATGTTATTTGAAATTACTGAGCCTGGACTGGAAATGAAAATTAGAGTGAAAGATAAAGCTTGAACTATATTTTAGAATTTTCTGTGAAGATAATTTGTCTGCTGGGATAGAAGGTTGCCCTTGGAAGTTCTCGAAGTTTACTGAGTAGGTGAAAACAGTGATGGCAGAGTTGTGTACGTGAAGGGTGTCCTGCGTTCTCTCTAAGGTGTATGCTGTCCTGGAAAGGGGAATATATTTTCATTCGGTACATGCTGAGTTTGAAGTGGTAGTGGAATTAGCCACCAGACAATTGTGATTATGAATTTTGAGTTAAATAGGATAGAGTCATGTGTTTTTGTGTGGGAGATACTAATTAGCATAGAGGTACAGAATATATAGAAATGGACAGACTTCTTTTTTTTTAAATTAGATTTATTTAGTTATATTTGACATCCTTTGTATTCCCCAGGGAGTTCCCACCACCATTTCACCTGTGCGCCATCACCTCAGCCCCTTGTGCTCCTTCTGCCCTCATCCCCATCGTTGTCCTCCCTTCCTCCCCACCCCCATAGTTCCTTTAGTTTATTATTGACCTTTTGGTCTTGTTGAGTTTTTTGTTGTTGTTTGTTTGTTTTTGGTTGTAATTGTCCATTTCCTTGAGCTTTCTCTTCCTTTTTTTTTTTTTTTAGTTTTTGCTCTTTCACGTTCCTCTCAACAGTGAAGCCATCCGATATTTTTCTCTTGCCTTCTGACTTGTTTTACTGAGTATAATCCCTTCTAGCTCCATCCATCTTTCTATAAATGGCCCTAGTTTGTCATTTTTGATTGCTGAATAGTATTCCATCGTGTATATGTACTGCATCTTGTCAATCCAGTCATCTACTTTTGGGCATTTGGGTTGTTTCCAGGTCTTACCAATTACAAATGGTGCTGTAATAAACATAGGGGTGCAGGTGCTCTTTTGGATCAGTGTTTTTGTGTCGTTTGGGTAGATGCCAAGGAGTGGGATGGCCGGATCATAAGGTAGTTCCATCTCTAGAAGACTGAGGAACCTCCATACAGCCTTAGAAATGGACAGACTTTTCAATGAAATAATAGAAGTTCTGAAAGCCAAAGACTGAACATTGTGGGAAATCTGAATTTAGGGGCAGGAAGAAGAAAAAAAGACTTTGACAGAAAAGCAGAAAGTAGCCGAGAAGGATGAGAAGGAGCAGCTGTTACAGTGTCTAGGAGCAGCATAAGAAGACACTATCAAAGGCGAGGTGTGTGCCGCCCATGGTGACACGGAGTAATCTGTCTTTCTCTCCAAGGGAGAGATGTCTAAGAGTTTTTAGAAATCCTCCTGCATGTGGTGACGGGTCTTTATTGTGGCAGCTGTGAGTGAACAAGCGCCTCCGTGTACTTCTTATTAATCACCCTTCATCATGCTTTCCTTTCAGCGGAATTGACCCTAATAAGCTCCAGGTCATTTGATGTTAGCAAAACACACAGCGTTTGATATTTTATAAACTTTGATCCTTGCTGATCTCTTTCAGGAATACAACCAGTTCTGTGTTATTGAAGAAGCATCCAAAGCAAGTGAAGTTTTAGAAAATCTGACTCAGGGAAAGATGTGCTTAGTTCCTGGTAAAACAAGGAAGTATTTATTTAAGTTTGTTGCAAAAACTGAAGATGTGGGGAAGAAGATTGAGGTTAGTTACGAAATTCTAAATTGAAATATTATTTTGAAATATTTTAGATGATAAAAGTAGTATGTGTACATCAAAACATCTCAGTTGATATAGAAGCTTATTAAGGAAAAATGAAAATCTCTCATTTGGACTCCCCAAAGCAAACTTGGTAATGGTTTGGCAGTTTTCATTGGGAAGATCTGAATTTAATATTCTGTAGTTGGCTTTTTTTCCCACTAAATAATGTAAAATGACATATCAGACATTATTTCCTGTACTTTATGAGACCAACCTCATTTTTAATGGCTGTATAATCAGTGAAAGGCTTTTTTAAACAAATTATATATATTTATGTATAATCTAGCACTAAATTTTATATGATATGATATAATTCTGACCCAAGATCTCTTATCATTGTGTTGAAACATCGATTGCATAATGTTAAAGGAAAAAAGTGAAGATGTATTTTAGAAGATTCATTTAATATAGTTAAAAATGTTCTCAGGAATACACGAGGAAAGTAATATGCTTATTGAGCATAAACTCTGGAGCCAAAGTACCTGGATTTAAAGTCCAACTTTCTAGCTAGCTTGTGACCTTGGAAAGTTACTGGGCCTCTTTTGTGGCTCAGTTTCTTCATCTGATAATACTTGTACCAATCTCTTAGTGCTTCATGAGGATTAAATCAGTTAATGCAAATTGCTTGAAATAGAGCTAAGTAAGTACTCATTAAGTACTGGTTTTCCATGGCTTGAAGGGAATGGTTAACTACTGCAACTTTGGGGCCATGTCCAGGGTACATAAGACTCTTCTACCCGTATTTCCAGAACAGTTTCTGGGACTGGTCAATTTTATTACTGACCAGCGTTCAGAGTTTTTCGCTTATTCCTCTTAAAACATACCTGTTTCATGCGGCAGCCACAAATGCAGCACCTTGCCCGGCCTTGCCCGGTGCTGAAATCATTAAAGTGCTAGGAAGGCAGGTCATGGTCTGTCTGCAGGTGAGGCTCAAGCCCATGTGCAGGTCGCTGGTGTACCAGCTGACCAGTGGCCAGCATAGGACTGGCCCCGGGGTTCTGCCAGTTTTACCCCGCGGGCCTCGGGGTCGCTCTGTGGCGTGGTTTGTTGGGAGCGGGTGGTGAGAAGCAAAGGGATGGCATTTCCGACCCGTTGCCTCCTCTTAGATTACGTCAGTGGATCTGGTTCTGGGCAACGAGACGGGGAGATGCGTGGTTTTAAATTGGCAGGGAGGCGGAGGTGACGCCGCTTCCTCCCAAGAAGCCCTGCAGGCCTCGCGTTCATTCAAAAGGCGCCCCAGGCTCCCCGACAACGAGGTTCACTGGGATAGCGTCGTCATCCAGGCCAGCACCATGTGAGTCGCCCGCATTTGGCAGCGGAGCCCTTGGCCTCCCGCCTCCCTGCATGCATGCCTTGTTTGAACTAGTTCACCCCGGTGACCCAGCCGAGTTTCCCCACAGGATCATCTCCAGAGTTCCAAACATCTCTGTCCTCCTGCGACACGAGCCTCCCGCCCTGACTAATGAGATGTACTGTCTGGTGGTGACTGTTCAGTCCCACGAAAAGGCCACGATTAGAGACGTGAAGCTCACAGCAGGTCTGAAGCCGGGTAAGCACCCCTTCAAACGTGAGCAGCCCGGTTCACATCAGGCCGCACCAGCGGGCGTTTGTTTAGAGTGCGTCTCCAGAGCGCGCCCTCTGCGGGCGTGCCGGGCGGTGTGCGGGCCGGCTGCCGCCCTCACCGCGGTGCCTCTGCCGACCCTCGCAGGACAGGACGCCAACCTGACTCAGAAGACTCACGTGACCCTCCACGGGGCGGAGCTGTGCGACGAGTCCTACCCGGCCCTGCTCACCGACATCCCTGTGGGGGACCTGCGCCCCGGGGAGCAGGTACCGGCCGTGGGTGTCGGGGAGCCTGCTAGTTCTGAATAGGAGGTTGAGCTCAGAGTGTGTCCCCAGTCTGTCGTGGGGCTGGGAAGGGATCAAGCTAGTGAACACCTTACACACACTTTACGTGTCGTGTAACGTGACCGAGGCGGTTTTTATACGTTGTGTTTCAGAACAAGCGGCCCAAATCCTAGTATTCATTGCTGACGAAATAATGGTGCTTTGAACTGAGTGAAGTAGCCATTCAGCCAGCTTTTAATTCCAAACCAAACACAGAATTCTTGGGCACTGGTAATGATCGTGGAAAAAACAAAGACAGGGGAGTGAAGATTCCATTCGTAGGCTGTGGTGGAAACAGCCTGGAAACGGTGTGCCAGAGCTACACCCATCAGGGCAGTCAGCTCTAAAAGAGGGGTGTGTTACCCTGGAATATATATTGGGGGGAACTTCGGTAATAGTGATTCGATTAAACTGTGTTAATTTTGTTACAGCTGGAAAAAATGTTGTATGTTCGCTGTGGCACTGTGGGCTCGAGAATGTTTCTCGTGTATGTGTCGTACCTGATCAACACGACTGTTGAGGAAAAAGAAATTGTTTGCAAGTGTCACAAGGTACTGGGCCCACAGCTGCCTCTCGGAGCCTCCCAGGCAGCATCCCCTGTCTTGGTGAATTTGCCTGGATAGGCAGCTTGGATGCTGATAATCATACAGATTTCAACTCCTGTCTGTTTTCTTTCCTTTTCTTTTCTTTTGTTTGTCTGCTGTTTTTGTTTTCTTTCCTTTGCGCTTATGCAGAGACTATAGCATTTTTTGCTCAGGCTTTAGAAAAGGACCCACATGGCTGGCCTATTGAGAAGCAGGCTTACGATCTCATGCAAAAAAGTTTTGTGACTCTAGCCAGTCTGAGTTTTTTTATGAAATCACGCGTCAGAAAGAATCGGTCCTTTGACTTATGTGCAGAAAGCTTTGGAGAAAAGAAGGTTTCTCTTTGTGAAGTGTTTTTTTTTTTCCTGTTCAAAAAGATCCTTATGAAAACCGTCCATGGTTAGTGCATGTAGAAAGCCTAAGAACAGGAAGACACTAGAGGTGGTCCCGCCCCTCGCCAGTTCGGAGTAGAGGTGGAGGATTTTGGGTCGGTCAACCCAGTTGGCACGTACGGCTGTGTCCTCTTTTATTAGCTGGAGGTCGTGCTCTCAGTGTCCCTCAGCCTGGCGGCCGGTCGGCTCAGCCTCTGCCCAGGAGTTGTCCCTGCCCAGCAGAGCAGACGCCTCACCGCGGGATGTGACTGGGCTACTCACACAGCTGGGTCGGGCTGTTTAACAAGTCACGGGGAGGGCAGGTCATTCAGAGACAAGAGTGCTTCTCACGGCGGTAGATGCTGCTGAGCCTTCCTTGACCTTCCCCTTCCGTTCCGAAGCGACAGTGCCACCTGCCCGGGCCCCTAGTCTCAGCGAAGAGCACAGGGTGGGTGGTAGGTACCACGCAGGCACCTGCTGGGAAGCCCCGCGTCTGCTGGCTCAGGGCCTGGGGCCTTGAGGAGATATGTACACACCTTACATGAGGGGACAGGTTGGGGTTACTGGCATATTCTCTAGGGCCTCTGATTTTAAAACTTGGTTCTTCAGATCATTGAGTGTGCCCTTTAAATTTTCTTGCAGGATGAAACAGTAACGATAGAAACGGTCTTTCCATTTGACGTGGCGGTTAAATTTGTTTCTACAAAGGTACGTCCAGGGGAGCACCCTGGAAATCACTAGGTTCTAGAAATTGACAGAGGAAATGCAGTGAGCACCGACGTCCTGACAGGCCTTTCCTCCTCGCTGTGACAGTTTGAGCACCTGGAGAGAGCCTACGTCGACATCCCCTTCCTGCTGATGACGGACCTCTTGAGCGCCTCGCCGTGGGCCCTCACGGTGGTCTCCAGTGAGCTGCAGCTGGCACCCTCCATGACCGCAGTGGACCAGCTGGAGTCCCAGCTGGACAGAGGTGAGTGCGGCTGGCCCTGCCCTCAGCAGAAGACGGTCGTGCGTGCGTGAGTGTCGTGGGGGCGTAGGTGGCCATGCAAGAGGTAGCTTTTCACTCTGAGGGGGCTTGAGACAGTCTCACAAAAGCAGATACTTCGTATACTCACAGAAGATGGAATTAGACAGAATTGGCACCAAGTACGATTGGCTTATATAGACCTTATGTTGAAAGATTGCACTTTCCTGCTCTTCCCAGAGAAATTACTCTCTGAAGAATGCACTTGAAAATTGTTTATTCATATTTATATTCTCTTATAGATTAACTTTTCTTAATAGTTTTTAATTGATGTTTATTGTTTATAGTTTGAAATAGGAAAAGATGTTTCTTAGAGAAACTTTGGAAAATATGAAAAAAAGTAGTTGTTTTCTAAATCACCCAATTAAACAGTATATAAGAGAGATTCAAGCCCAAGATACTACCTTTCTGGTCTAGTACTTTGGGGCTTGTCTGTTTCTTGAGTTGTTGAGGGAATAAATTACTTTGAATATTAACTCAAGCAAGCTTGTATTTGGTATATTGTAAGGCTCCACACTGTGAGGGAAAAAAAGTCACGATGGAGCCTCCCAACCAAGCATGAGTTGTTTCGTTCGCTCTGCCTGCTACTTGAGTGGTCTAAGTCATAGTTGATTTACAGTGCAGATTAACGTTGGGTGAGCAGTTACCAAATTTAGTATATTTCCACATCTGGCCTGTAAAAGCGTTTGAATATCAGTAATCCAGTACCTAATCAGCGTTGCTGCAGGGCGTCCCTGGGGCACCGTGCTGGCCGCCTGAGGACATGAGGGCCAGGGTCTCCCTGCCCTTTCCTGCTCGTTTGAGACAGTTCCTCACACAGGGGACTGTTTTCCCTGGAACAGGAGGGTTTTGCACACATCGTGGCTTCACATCTTTAGAGAAGCTCAGAAGGTAGAAGTCAAGTTCTCGCTTAAGTGCTACGAATAGTCCCAGGCCTATGAAGTAACAAAAAGCAGTTTGCTTTCAGAAGTCCATCATGGGCTTTGTTTATTTTTCTCTCTTGAAATCTGTTTTCCTCTTGTGGTCTTGGAACTAGTCTCGTTCTACTTTGTTTCTCTACCCTCACCTTTTTCCTCGCTGTGCTAATTGTGCCAATCTCTCTATTTTAAGATCTTTTCTTCAATCACATCTGTGAAGGCAGTTCTGCCATATAAGGTAGTGTTCAGAGACTCTGAGATCAGGGTGTGGATATCTTTGGGGGTACATTAGTCTGTCTGCCACTTCCGAGAACTTTAGCACCACGCGCTATAAAATTTGTGTTCAGCACATTGAAAATAACTTTTTTTAGGTTATAAATTTGACCCTGCTGTTAAGTGTTAATAAACATTGTTAATAAATGTGACCATTTTGACTAACTCCTGAAAAACTAGGGAGGATTTGGGAGAGTTTAATATAAAAGGTTTTTTAAAAAGCTATCTTAATAGGTTTGAATGGATTTTTTTTAACTTGGCCACAATATTCCCTTGTCCTTAAAATTAATTCTAAACCCTTAAGTAAAGATTGCCCTAGGTTTTTTTTTTCCTTTTCACTTTGTATCTACCCTAACCATTACTGTGTCCCACAACCTCCTTCACTGGAAAACCATAGAAGTGACTTACTGTTAAGGGGCTTTGCTATTACTAGAAAGGCTCACTCACGTTTGCTAAAACCGGCATTAGACAGACATTCTTGCCCACTGCGTTTGAAAGAGTGATGTCATGGTCTGCGAAGGCTGACGGGGGAGGCCCAGGTTAGGTGGCCTTGTCTCGTCATTGGGAGTTTACTCTGTGGATGACGGGGAAGCAGCCTCGCCCAGGAGGGATGCAGCACCGGGCTGCACGAGGCGTCCGTGCCGTGTTTCCACCTGGCGGGGTGGGGTACCAATAATATGTGTTTTTTCAGTGAAAGCCAGAGTTTTCCAAAACATTATCTTGAAGCCTTACAGAGTAATTAACATTTTTTCTTTTCCCTAACCTGAGATGTTTCCATCAAAGACATGAAATACTTTCAAGAAAGAAAAATAATTGCCACAGGGTATTATTCTGACCTCAGACATCTCCCTTTCATTAATTCCCACAGAAGCTTGTCACAGACACAGACGCGCCTCCAGCTTTAGTTATGATAGAGTCTTGATAGAGTAGAAGAGGCCCTGGGTGGGGACTTGGTGCCTTTGGAGCGTCACTGCTGTCTCTGAGCCGCAGTCTGCGCGGGCTCTGATGAGGCGCCCCTGACGAGGCTTCCCCCGCCCTGTACCTGCACGTGGCCCTACCACGGTGCGGGGCACAGCGCCACATGCAGGTCCCGCCTCTGTCTTACAGTCGTCCTGCAGACCGGTGAGAGCGCCAGCGAGTGCTTCTGTCTCCGGTGCCCGTCTGCGGGGACCGTGGAAGGCGGAGTGGCGACTGGGCATTACACTGTCTCCTGGAAGAGGTAAGTCAGACGGGCGCTGTCTTGTCGTCGGAACCTGTGCTCCTCGTACCTGTCGTGCTTGCCGTTGCTGTTGCAGGTTGGAGGCCCTGCCAGTTCTGTAGAGCAGAGCAGACGTTGTGGGCTGTCACTGGCCATTTGTCAAAGACGCAGAGATTGAAAAATGTAGTTAAACCCTCATTTGTTTATCGCGATCGGTGACGTATAGACTGAGCACATTTCAGTCAAACTAATTCTGATGATAGGAGACTGCCCTGATGGTAGTCACTAGGATTGTCTGTATAGAAAATTCAAAGGAGTCAACTTTATTAGAATTATAAGCGTTTCAGTGAGGTTGCTGGGTATAACCTCAGTACATGAAAATTCTGTTGGATTTCTGTATATCAGTGATAAACCTCTGGGCAGTATGCCTTTAAAGTAAGTACGAAACAAAAATGAGCTGTCTCAAAATACACTGATAGAATATGTGTGCTGCTTTTATGGAGACAACAAAAAAGTCTGAAACAGTTAAGGAAGACCAAAATGGGAGAGAAATAAAATGGTCTGTCCATGTCCATTAGTAGGATTTGGATAATATATAATGCTATAAATTATTCTATAGATTTGGTGCAGTTTTCTTCACAACCTTGAGTTGGTTTTGTTGTGTTTTTTTTTGGAACTTGACACTCCTGGTTCTAAAATTTATATGGAAAGGCATTAAGTTGGAATAGTCAAAATGTTCCATAAGGACAGCTGGGTTGTACTTGCCCTTTAAAACTCCAAGCCTAATTATAAAGCTGTGGTAGTCACGGCGAGGGGATCAGTGTGGGCACGCATAATTACGCCCATAAAACATGAGTCTCGCAGTTGGTCTCCAGAACCTCCTCACACGTGAAGTGGCCCTTCCCAGAAGTGGCGCCGGATCAGTGAGGAAACGCCTTGTGACTGGTCTCAGATTGTTGGCTCCATCCACCGGGTAAAGAATTGGATCTCTCCTGTACGCTGTGTCTTAAAAATTAATTCCAGGCATAATAAAATTCTACTTGTAAAAAGCAAAATTATTACTTTTAGTAGGAAAAATAAGAGAATCAGTTTATGCCTTTGGAGGAAAGAAGAATTTTTTTTAAGACACAAAAATGTAAGTCACTAAAATGGGTTAACTTGATTTCTCAAAATTTTCTGAGCTCATTAAAAATGAAGAAAGTAAAGAGATAATACAAACGGGGAAAGCTGTTTGCAACATGTAAAACTGCTGGATTATAACTCATCGAGAACGTCTACAGATGCTTTAAAGAAAGGCAAGTTTCCTGGCTGAGCAAAACACTGATGAGGCTGTGTAAGTGACACAGAAGCAGCCAGGGGGCCAGTAAAACAGGACAAGAAAGTCAAGGTTACCGGTGTTCTGAGATTCACATGCACTTGACTAATTGGAAAAACAGAGGAACTGGCCAAGCAGTGTAACGTTGGAGTATGTGTTAGAACAACCGCTTGGAAAGCTGCCCAGCAGCGCCGGTGCCTCCTGCGGCCCTGGCGAGGTCTCCGCTGCGTGCGTGTGGGTGCCTGCATGAGGACACCAGAGCGGCGCAGTCATAGTCATAGTGGTAATAGTAGTGATAAGCCAGAAGCACACGGGATGTCCAGCAACAGGAAAATGGAGAAATTGAAGCGTGTTCAAAAACAATCACCGGCGACCACGAGTGAGCCAGAGCCAGACCTCCAGGCTGCTACGGCGTTTGGTTTCTGCAGCACGTAACCCTGTGTGCGAACACTGGCTGGCCCTCGGGGCCACATGTGTGACTTAGAGAAGGGAGGGGATGCTCGGGGAGGGTACTCAGATGATCGTAGTTACTTCCTGGGAGGGACGAGGCCAGCCGGAAGGGGGTAACAAGATTCATCTATCTTGTTTTCCATTTTAGGCTGGGAGTCAGGTCACGATGTTTCCTGTGTCATTTTCTGAGTGTATCTCAGTTATTTCATACGTTTTAAGACAGGATTATTAAAAATGAGAAAGGAGAAGTACGTGGTTTTATTTAAAGCCAACTTGTCTTTTCTCCACTTCTGAATCTTGGGTATTGATGTTTGGTTGCTGTATTCAGAGGAATGACAGCAGCGTTTGGAGGCTCTGTTAGGCCTTTAGTTCATGTGATGCTAAAGAGATAGTTTCTTACAGAAGAGATGGATGTTTTTCTTTAAGTATTTATTTATTTATGCATACAAGCACTGGGGTACAGGCCAGAGGTGTAGGGGTGAGAGGATTCACCAGAGAGAGTAGGGAGCAGAACAGGTGGATCGATTGAAATACACTGCCAAGGGGAGCAGCGGGCGAGACAGGAGAGGTCTGCTGCGCCTTGTGGGTCCGCTCCCTGCCTGGGGCGAACTTGTGCTGCAGTGTCTGCCAATAGCTTTATAGTGCTGCGACTTAACCTCTTGTGCCACCAGGGAGGCCCCTTAGAGATGGGTGTTTTTACCTGTTGCTTCTGCTCTGCTGTGGTTCACACACACTGTCAGCTGTTTCACCTCCAGGTGTGGGCTCTAAAGAACTTTCTTTGTGGTCCAGCTGCCCGCTGCTTCCGTCATCTCCACTCTAACTAATGCAGGGCAGAAGCGGGGTTTGTCATGGCCCCTCGTCTCAGTCACACTGGCATTTCAGTGATCATTGATCGTGAGTTACCTGTAGTTCTTCGGTGCCACATGCGCGTACAGTGAGGCCCTGGGGTGCTCTTGGGAGCGGTCTGGGCTCCTCTGTGAAGGGGCCGGAGTGAGATGAAGACTGTGCCAGAACGGGTCACCTCACCGCCTCCAGCACTGAAGGCACGATGCTGCCGAGACGCGTGGCAGGCTGTGCACAGTGGAGAGGATGTAGGTTCCCATACTGCCCCCTGCGGGGCCAGCAGCAGCCTTGCCTCACCGTGTTTGCGTGTTGGAAACCTGAAGCTCTTCTTCACAGAGCTGCCTCCCTGAGAGGCTTCGGAAGGGGCTAATCGCGTTTCCTTTGAAGCTGTTGGGGAGTAGAGTTGACCCCGTTTGATGGATTCCCGTCTCACGCGTGTCTCTGGGTGTCCCCGCCTCAGGGCCTCCGCCGCGGACGACATCCCGGCCATCAGCACCGTCATCACCCTGCCCCACGTGCTCGTCGAGAACATCCCCCTCCACGTGAACGCAGGTACGGCGCCGCGCTTCCCTGCACCGAGGGATCGGCTCGGGCGTTTGCCTTAGTGCCAGAGATTTTACTTTTTTAGCTTTTTGTTATGAAAAATGTCCACCACTTTTACTAAAGAGAAACGTGTCCCCCTCCCAAGCAGATCTGCCGTCGTTTGGGAGAGTCAGAGAATCGCTGCCGGTCAGGTATCACCTGCAGAATAAGACGAACTTGGTTCAGGACGTGGAGATCTCCGTGGAGCCCAGCGAGGCCTTCATGTTCTCAGGCCTCAAACAGGTGAGGCCGAATCTCGCTCGCTGCTCGTGTCGCCACAAAGGTGTGGCCAGGAGCGCGGCCTGCACGTTCAGTATCCAGGATGAGCGGGCACTGCTGACCGGGGTCCTGCTTTGGTAGGAGTGGTTTTTCAGTCACTTTTGAAGAGAAAATACAACTTGCCGTAGAGGTGAGTCTGGCGAGCACCGCATTGCACATCCTTGAGAACACGGACACAGGTTCTCTCTAAGCACAGAACAGGCGTCCACACGCCCTAAACGACGTTACATTTCTGAGCGCTTTAGGTCCCCTCGTGTTACCAGTGGCTTCACAAGTGTGTGTCTTTGCGTTGGAGACATGGCTGCCAGTATTAAAGGCCTCGTTCTCTTCTGAACTCAAAGTTTTTCAGAGATTTTGATCTAGAATAGAATTCATTTGTCTTTGGTCACAGGTTTATTTTTTAGACACAATTTTGTATTTACACATGCTCAGTTTTTACTCACCCCTTCAAGTTAGAGGTAGAAGGTTCATCAGATTTTTAAGTGATGAACAAGGCATCTCAGTCAAACCATGTTTCAGTGAGAAATCGAGGTAACAGACACACCTCCACAGGCAGTGAATACTCTTCATGAATAAGGACATCATTGCAGGAACAGATGTGCCCGAGCATCTCCTGATTCAGTATTAACAAATAATTGGGAAGATGAAGATAACAAAATCTAAATCAGTTCCTGTTCTTTTCTCAATAAGGTAGTGTTAAAAAGTTCTAAACATCTTTTTACTCAAAAATTACTTAACACAAAGGTAAAAATCCCTACAAGAAAACACCAGAACAGCCAATTTTGCCTGTCAGCATGATGTTTTCAAGTTACATTCCCTCAGACGACCCCGGGGCACCTTGCAACGTCACACCTGCCTGGCCTAAGAGAGGACACAGTGGTGACCTGCAGTCCCAGGTTTAAGCAGATGCATGTCCCCTTTCAGGCCTTGACATCTTCTGTGTTGTCCTGGCCTCATACTCATTCAGCCTGCAGTTCGGAGTCCCTGGAGATGGAGTGGGGGAGAGAGGGGCTCAGGAGACAGCCGGGGCGTCCAGCCAGCTGTGAACAGCCAAGGGCGGCAGCGTGTCGCTGTTGCCAGTGTCTGCGTTGCTCTTCACGTTCTCTGCCTTCTGGCCTAGATCCGACTGCGTATCCTGCCTGGCACTGAACAGGAGATGCTGTACAATTTCTACCCTCTGATGGCCGGGTACCAGCAGCTGCCATCTCTCCACGTCAACCTGCTGAGGTTTCCTAACTTCACCCATCAGCTTCTCCGGCGGTTTATACCTACCAGCATCTTCGTAAAGGTGGGCGCGGGCGTTTTCTGCTGTTTAAGTTTACTGCGCTGAGAATGGAAGGAGGAGGCGCTCTTACGTAAACTTCACTACAGAGTATTAGGACTCACAGGTAGTCTCGACTTCTGTTATATGAAATTGGCAGCTTTGCTGTTCATTTCTAAGTTATATTACGGTATAGGATTTAGTTGCAAGTTTTTTTGTTTGCCTTAGTAAGTAAGTTATCCTTCGAGTATCTTCAAACGTTTCTTTGACGCAGTAAAGGGCATCTTAAAATTGTCGTTAGTTTGTAACTGGATTAGTTTTCTAAGTACGAGCCCCAGACACTCCTAATTCTGCCTATGCAGCTCTGGGTTGTCTCTGCTAAAAGTCTCGTCTGTTGGAAACTCTCCTCTGGATCAGTACTTTGATTTTTCACAGTGACATGATTCCCAGGTTCTTGTGATGAAAAAAAAGTGCAGGTTGTGTGAGAGACTGAATTGGCTGCACTAGGGGTTAATTTAACTCCAAGATGTTAAATGCATTTGGAATGGCAGGTGACACTACTTAGTATTTTCCTTTTGTATCTGTTTTCAAATTTGGGGAACTGCCGCTTGTTGTGCCGTGGGACTTGGTGGTTATGAATTGGGCTCTTTTCAGCTAGCCTTCGTAGTCTTCCTGTGTGTTTATCTCTCCAGACTTTTTGTTGCATCTGCAAAAATAATCACTTTATTATATTAATGCTTCTGAGCTTCTAGCATACATGGTACTTTGAAGTTGTAAAGAAAAAAATCTCCCAGCTCTAGGTCTTCTGTGTTTAAACAGTGGCTTTTTCAAAGACTTTTTCGAGTAGTTTAGGGACTTCTCCATCAAGGCTGGACGTGCAGGACATGGGCGGCCGGGCCCTGCCCTCTGGTGCACCCCATCTCCTGCGCTGGCAGAGCCCTCCCTGGGCGTGCGGCAGACCACAGCGCAGGCTGCCCCCCGGGGACAGCTTCTCCCGACGCTGGCGTGTCCTGCGCAGTGGAGACACGGGGCTTCGGCTCCTTCCCCGCAGCGGCTCTTCTACGTCTCCACAGCGGCCTCTGTATAAGCAGGAAAATGCTGGCAAGGGTTTTCTCCGTTTAGCTACTCTATGGCTGTCTGGGGTGACGGTCAGAGGTCTTCCACCTGCAGGCAGTTCTGACGCCTTGCATTCGTAGCCTGTCTCTTCTGATGTGGTGTCGCAAGTTTTTCCGTCAGTGACTGCAGGGAAAGCTTCTCTGCACCTGCGGCTCCGTCCTGGCGCGGCGGTCGCTGCGTGACACCCTCGGGTTAACGCTGAGTGGCTTTTTCTGAAGCAGAGGCTGGGCGTCCTTGACTCCCCAGGCACCTTGTCTGCGGTACAGGCATGTGGCTGCAGAAAGCACAGACTCGGGGCGGGGGGAGCAATGGGAGAGGGTGCGGCGCCTCCCCCTAGGCAGGGGCGGACACTGTCTGTGTGTGCCAGGGGGTGGCCAGGCTGCTAGTGCTGGTTTGAGAACCCCGTGGCCGGGAGCTGCGGGGCGACTGGGGGTGTCAGCCTGGGTCAGAGGGAGCAGGCTGGTGGCCGTCCCCAGGCTCCCCTGGAGAAAGACGGTGTGGGGTAGGAAGAGGACCTCTTGTTCTGAAGCTTGCACGTCCAGTCTGCTTCTGGGGAACGCGTCCTCGGATTTCAAGATCTCTCAGATACAGAGCTTCTGCGTCGCTGTTGTGTAAACCCTTTCGTTTCTGTGCTCTGAAGCCGCAGGGTCGACTCGCGGATGACGCCTCCATTGCCGCGGCCTGACGCCCGGCCACCCTCCGCCGCCCGGCGCGCAAGAGGACAGAGCCGCGGGAGCTTTCATTGTGAACTGTAGCTTGGGTCATGGTAAAAGTTAATTTTTCTATTTTTTAATGGATGTTATACCAACTATTCAGAGGAACTCGCGCTTAAAAAGATTAGGGAAAATCTATCCTCTTATAGTTTCACTAATAAATTTTGAAATCTGTCAGTGTGACGTAAAAGGATGTCGAATCGTGGTTACTATTGAAGGCCATTTTATGGATAGTAAATTCCTTAAAAGAAACAAGTGACTCGCATGCACACTACCTGGGAAGTTGCGCATCCCTAACGTGCCTGGACCAGAAGAGGCAGGTGCCCAGGCCCGCTCTGTGGAGTTGAGCTCTTCTGTGTCGGCTTGCTGCGGCAGGGCCGTCCTCAGGAGCCAGTGCACAGAATGCGTACACGTGCAGCTTGTGAGCAGCGTGTGGCTGATACAGAAGACCCCAGTCTAGCAGTTTAGACTGTCTGGAAAGTGTCTCACTATCAAAAATGTTAGGTCAGTTCAGCTCACCACAGCCGCGTGGACGGCTCCTGGGGCAGCGTGTAAGTGTTAACGTGAGTTGGCTGGGAGGGTGTGACCTGCAAGGACCTATTCTAAGCGTAATTTCTAAACGAAAACTTTTGAAAGTTTTTTTTTGAAAGGTCTAAATAAGAACTTTTCACTAGGCTGTGCAGTTTCAAAAGAACTATTTGAAACTTGAACATTCATGTAAATAAAAATATTATGGAAATTTTCTTTGTTAAAATACCTTAATTTAAAAGTACCTTATTTCCTGGAGAATTTTATTATTTAAAAGTGTAGTACTTGTAAAAAGGAAACAGCGATGTAAATAAATACGTTCTCTTTCAAATATGCTTGTTTTATCTTTTATTTAGCTCTTGTTTGAGTCCAGCTTGGTGAGTCAGCTTTTACTGAGAACACTGTAGCGTGAGTTACAGTGGAACACTGAGGGAGGGGAGTCGGAAACCTGTGTTCTGGAACATTCTCTGCTCCCCACACTGGAGGGATAAGGAAAGGGCTGTCTTGGGAGGACACGAGTTCCCTGTTTTCACGGCCTTTCTGTGGGGGCACAGAGCTCGCCTCCACCATCAGACTGGAGGGGCTGCTGCTGGCTGCGTGGGTGGCTTTGCCCCAGCCACTTCCCCGCTGGATCTCTGGTCTTATCTGTGGGTGCAGATGAAGATGTCGTGAGGTTGATACAAATTAATACCAGCCAGCGGGATGGCGCCGGCCACGGCAGTACTTGGCCACTGACATCTGTGTCGTTGCTGTCTGGGCCGAGGGAGGAGCTCCGTGCCATGAAGCTGGTTGAGGCTGCCAGAATCGGCCGATCCCTTTCACATGATGCCTCCCAGGTGTGTAAGAGAATGTGTAAGCGAGAGACAGTTTCCGTGAAGTGCGCAAGGGGTACTCTGCGATCGACGTACGCGTGCTTTCCGGTCTCCAGTGCACAACACGACAGTCTGCGGTTTGTGTGCGTTGTGATTGTACATTGTGAAATGGTCTAGTTAGAACCCACGGCCACTCATAAACACCAAACGTAGCTTTTACATTTTACATCCTATTCTATTGTTACCAAACCTCCCCACCCCCAGAGAGGCTGCTAAACACATTTCTTGACCCCCTCATGGCTTGTGACCCACGGTTAGGAAAGCTCAGAGGCCCCTTGGAGCTCTGGCTGTCCATGCCGTGCTCGCAGGATGAGCTCTTGGTGGCGCCACTGTCACCAGCACATGCTTCCTGGTGACACGCTGCCATCAGCGTGATGGTGGCCACTGGGAACAGCCACAGAAGCGGGTGCTTTCTCCAGATCTTTATTTTTTTAAAAGATTTATTTATGCATATAAGAACTGGGGTGTAGGCTAGAGGTGCGGGGGGCTGAGAGGAGTCACCAGAGACAGAGTGGGGAGCAGAACAGGCGGATCTACTGAAACACACTGCTGAGAGGAGCACGGGAGGCAGGAGAGGTCTGCTGCGCCATGAGGGTCACGCCCTGGCTGGGATCGAACTCGTGCTGCAGAGGCTGCGGATGCTTCACAGTGCTGAGACTTAACCTCTTGCACCACCAGGGAGGCCCTATTACTGAACTTCAGAATTGGCAAAAGAGGACCCCTTCCCACCAGGATTTCTTTCATTAATTTTGTCACAATCTATAGTATTAGTTTTAAGCTGACGATTTTAACTAAAACACACGACACCAGGCTCTTCCCTGGGTCTGAAGAAGTCAGAACTGCCGTGGTGTTGCAAGAGCCGGTGACCCACGGAGATGCCCGGTGTTAGGTGGGACTCACTGTCTCCTGCCCCTGTGCCCATCCCGTCCTCTGCCTGTGGGCAAGTGGCGGTTTCTCCACACTGGGCTCCCTCAGCTCACAGCGCCCCCCCCCCCAGCCCCCCGAGGGTACCCAGCACTGGGGCACGTTAGTGTGTTCAATGTTAGGGCATTTTGAGTTCGGGCAGGTCTGTATTGGCTGGGTTGCCGCCTGCGTGGGGAGGGTTGCACCAGTGGACAGTCGCATGTCAGGGTCACCAGAGGGTGAGGGCAGGTCTGTATCGGCTGGGTCTATGCCTGCATGGGGAGGGTTGCACCAGTGGACAGTCGCGTGTCAGGGTCA
>JAGFMF010012033.1:1001225-1023105 GCA_019455555.1 Galemys pyrenaicus
TGGGGAGGGTTGCACCAGTGGACAGTCGCGTGTCAGGGTCAGCAGCGGGTGAGGGCAGGTCTGTATCGGCTGGGTCTATGCCTGCATGGGGAGGGTTGCACCAGTGGACAGTCGTGTGTCAGGGTCAGCAGCGGGTGAGGGCCATGTCTTTGGAAGAAAGATGATCGGCGTCATCTGACATACTTGATTCCAGAAGTGAACTCGGGGTTGCAGCGCAGTTTTCGGCATAACCCTCAGCGCCTGTCCTTGAGTGCTTCGGGAGAGTTTTGTGGACTGTGGTCTCTTCCATTGAACTTTGTGACGTGCCTTTTGCGTGGTGTGAGGGGAAGTCTGCATTTTTGTTACGTTCAGTCATGTCCCACGCCAGGGTGTCTGGCTGCCTCCCGTCAGTCTGCCTCTAAGACAGCGGCTCAGGACCGCGCTGCGCCCGGGGTCCTGAGCTGTGACGGCAGCCCGTGAGAGTGAGGCGTCCCCTGGGGCTTCCTCCCACCCTGCCCCATCACTGTCTTTCACACAGTCCAGGAATCTACCTTGACGCTTCGGTGCTTAAAGCTCAGCACCACGTGGATTCTCTCGCGAGAATCTTGCCCTTGGCCGTCTGCAGCAGCGCCAGCTGCTGGCTGGGTGGCACCTGGCCCTGTCGGTGTTGCCTTGGTGACTTGCGGGGCGTTCCTCTTTGAGCAGGGCCTGGCCCCGGATGTCTACAGTGTCACCACCTTGCAGATTGGCACAGCCAAAAGACACCTCAGGGTCTAGAGAACACACAGCAGATGCCTCTCTGCTTTCCCTTAGTAATGGCCGTTTGGGGGATTTGTGGGAAGATGGCGGTTCTGCTAAAAGTTGGTCTTTCATGGGGAGGATCCCAGTGGCCCCAGCAAATATTTAACTGAAGCTCCCCCTTGTGACTTAAAACCCCAGAAAAGTTCCCAAAAGGGTCCCCAAGGCTCCTATGCTTGCCAGAGTAAAGAAGGCCAACGGCTGCACATGAGGCGTTGGTGGAAGCGGTGTGACTCATTCTCGAGAAGCCTGTAGGGTGACCTCGGTGACCAGAAATTGCTCACAAATATCACAGATCACGGTGAGGGCCACAGGAGATGCGCGTGGCTGCCGCCGGGGCTGCTCCGGGCACTTCTACCCAGCGGTTCCCGTGCCAGCCTCTGCCGAGATCCTCTGTGTCAGCAAACTGGCATTTTCAGACCTGAGAGCTGCATCAAGTTCACCAATAATGAGTGAGGGTGCCCCGCTGGGCTTCCTTTGCACCCCGGGAAATGGGGGCAACCACGCCTGAGGGGATAAAACAAGGGTGTAGGATAATGGTGAGGCATCCAAAAATCATTTAAAACATTCACAAAACGAGTGTAAAAGGCCAAGTTCTCTTTGAGAGGAAAGAGGCACACATCTTCATTATTTCCAGCTTCTCAGAATCAAGGCTGCGGGAAGCCTTCCCTCCCCCTCTCCCGCCTGCTGGCGCCTGAGACAGGAGCGAGATGGCGGCCTCCGGCTGCTGCCAGAGCCTGTTTGACCAGAGAGGGGAGCAGAGCCCCAGTCAGAACTGCCAGGTGCGCCTGCAGGTCGGGTGTGTTCACCGGCAATTACAGCCCGAGCCACCCGCGACTGTGCTGTTTCTCCCACTGCCGAAAGGATGTAAGACAGCAGCCCTGAAGCTGACTTCTCATCTGTGGATCTGCCTGGCGATCGGGGGACCTGGAGATGTTTCTGCTGGGCTAGTCAGGATTTTACATGTGCTCCCCTGATGGGGGCATTCCCAGCCCCTCCCCAGTCTATGGAGCCTACGATGCACCCAGAAGTCATGGCTTACTCACTCAACACCCGTCACGACACGGTCTTCACTCCCATTTCAGGGACGCGGTGGGTGCGGCAGAGGGGTTCAGTGCCTCGCCCGTGTTCTGGGTACCCGTCGCTGCAAGACACGTCCCCTCGGTGCTTAAAGGCTTAAAATAACATGACCGTCACGGTCTGAGCGGATCAGGGATTCAGCACGGACCTGATCAGGCACTTCTGCAGGGGTCACTCGTGATGTCACAACCAGGAGTAGTTGGAGTCAGACGGCAGGGGCCGTGAGATTTGGGGCGACTGAGGCAGCTCGGGCTCTGCTGGTGTGTCCCCTGGGTGAGTCGTGGGGCCTTGCCAGGCGCCTCACAGCGTGGCAGCCCCAGGGCGGCCAGGCTGCTTCCTGGGCCCCCGAGTGCGGTGTAAGTTCCTGACTAGCCAGAAGCTGCACACCTGCTGGGGCGTCCTTATTCTCTACGGCCCTAGCCCACCCAGCTGCCAAGCAAAGGAACATAAGCTGCTGTCCATGGGGAGACGGGCCCCTGCTGGCAGCGGGTGCGGGCAGCCAGCATGCTGTGGCCACCTGTGGGCGGCACGACGGACTCTCGCCAGCAACGGCCCCTCGCCAGCGACGGCCCAACCCAGTGCGGGGCTGGACACAGCCTAGATTCTGCTCAAGCCCCGTCTCACGGCCGCAGCCGCGGGCCTGAGTGAGTGTAGGGTCAGAGAAGTCAGGTCTTTCCACCCTCCTGCCACTGGTATGATGATGGACACCTGTGGTGCTGCACGCATGCCTAGGTGGGCATGCGTAAGTGGGCGCACCTGGGTTTGGACACGGGCTTATATGGGCGGTGTCATAAGGATGCCAGGACCAACGAGCAGCGAGAGGACCAACCAGCAGCAGCAAGACCAACAAGCGAGCAGCGAGAGTAAGAGCAGTAGCAGCAGAGAGAGGAGAAGCAGCTGAGAGGTGAGATGCACTGGGGGCTGGGAGGCCTGCCAGCCTCCTGGCCCCCCAGCACCCCGCCTGCCATGCACCCGGCCACCTCTGACAATAAAAAGCATAAAAGCCACCGAGGGCTCCAAGATGCCTTTCTTAACCTGTCTGTCCAGGACCATCAAGAACCTGCCCTGTGTGCCCTTTCCTGCCACTACAGTGAGTCTTCGGCCGAAGGTGGATTTGACGGCTGAGGCGTTAGCTGTGTTGTAAAGACCTATTCCCAAGTTTACGGCAGTAAATCCGGTGCCCTTAATTACACATGGAATTCCAAGCCTTTATGGACGCCTACTGCGGGCCAGCTGCGGGGCTGGTGGCTAAAACCATACAGGAATCCCTAGCCCTGACGGCCAGGGGTCCTTGGTGAAGCTGCCACACAAACCAGTTGTACTCCTGTGTGCCAAACGTGCGAGGACAAGCATCAGGTGGTCTGGGAGTTAAGATGCTGCAGACAACGGCAGCGAATCCGTCAGGCCAGGTTGGGAGACACCAGCAAACAAGGGGTGGAGATGCTGGTGACCGTAAAAGGTGGGTGAGAGGAGGGCAAGCTCTTCTGTGGTGGTTCTGCTTTGGGTAGTGTCAGGAAATCTCCACGATTAAAGCTAACAGGTGGGAAGTCCCATGCTGGAGGTGACTGGGGTGGGAGTGGGGCCCCCCTGGAGCCAAGGTGGGAGTTGCTGGCATGTTCCTGACAGAATCGCTCTTTGTTTTGTGCCCTCAGCACAGGCAGCCTGGCCCTCCCGCACAGAGAGAGCTCGTCTCATTCTTCCTACCTCAGAGGTTTGCTCGCAGTGAGGGGCGGTGGAGGAGGGGGAGGTGTTTCTCTTTACACTGAAAGCCTATGCTGTCCTCACTGCTGCTTCTGGAGAATTCTGTTTTATAATGCTCGTCTGATGTGAGAAGTGTAGCTTGAAAAATGGCTGTTTTGCAGATGGCCAAGAGGCACACGAGGAAATGCTCAGCATCCCACCGTGAGAGACCACCGTACAGCAGTGAGAATGGCATATATTAAAAAAAACCCAACAACAGCAAATGTTGGTGAGGATGTGGAGAAAAAAGAACTCTCCTACACTGCTGGTGGGAGCGCAAATTAATCCGACCAGTATGGAAAGCTGTATGGAGTCTACTAAAAATGGAGCTACCCTATGACCCAGCAATTCCCCTCCTAGGAATATACCCAAAGGACACAAAAACATCGATCCAAAAGAATACCTGCACCCCAGTGTTTAGTGCAGCACTAGTTATAATCGGTAAGACCTGGAAACAACCCAAATGCCCAAAAATAGATGACTGGGTCAAGAAGATGTGGTGCATATACATGATGAAATACTATTCAGCCATCAAAAAGATAAACTAGAGTCATTTGTAGAAACATGGATGGAGCTGGAATTAAGTCAGAAGGCAAAAGAAAAATATTGGATGGTTTTGCTTTTAGGAGGAAGATAAGGGGGCCAAATAAAGGATCAAGGAAAAGAATAATAACAAAAAAAATCACAACACAACAAAAACAAAAAGACAAAGACAAACCAGAGGTGTTTTGTGGGGGAAGGGAAAGGAGAGGGACTAGGATGAGGCAGGAAGAGCACAAGGGGCGGAGGTGATGGTGCACAGGTGAGCTGGTGGTGGGAACTCCGTGGGACTACAATGATGTCAAATATACATTAATAAGGAAAAAAAAGAAAAATGACTGTTCTTGTGTGATTGTCAACAACTATTGTGTCAACCAAGGACTGAATCCCAAAAGCCTATTTTAAGAGGACAAAACGAGGCGCCCTATATCCAAGATGAAGGAAACCCCATATTTTTAAAAAGGGACTGCTAGCTTACATCAGGGGGCTAGTGACCCCCAACGAGTGAGACTCCACTCCGATACTTCTGCACCTCTGACCTTTCGAATTCTCCACAGTGAACATTCTCAAACATACACAAGAGTAGAAAGGACAACCCTCCTTCCGTGTGCTCACCTTCAACGGCCATGAATACTTGACTGCCTGCCAACGCCTTCCCTTTGTGTGAGTCCCCTCGTGAGCAAGAGGGCTGAGAGAAAGTAACAATACACCCTCACCTCTAATAAATGAACAGTAATGCCCTAAGATAGTCTAATGCAAATACATCTTCCATTTTCCCTGATGGACCAAGGTTGTTATAATCAGCATTCAGACAAGGTCCATCATTATATTTAATGTCTCCTAAGTCACTTTATTTATTTATGCACACAAGAACTGGGGTACAGGTCAGAGGTGGGGGGTGGTGAGAGGATTCACCAGAGACAGAGTGGGGAGCAGAACAGTCAGATGAACTGAAACACACTGCTGAGGGGAGCAGCGGGAGGCAGGAGAGGTCTGCTGCGCCATGTGGGTCCGCTCCCTGGCGAGGGATCCAACTCGGGATCGAACTCGTGCTGCAGATGTTTCACAGTGCCATGTTTAACCCCTTGCGCCACCAGGAAGGCCCCTCTTAAGTCATTTTAAAGCCTCGTTTAATGTATCACAGGCCCTACCTCCCGTGTCTTACCACTGACGTGTTGAAGAAATGGGCTCAGTTCTTGTGCAAAGTGTTCCCATCCCTGTGTTGGCGGGTGGCGTCCCGGGTGTCACTCAGCTCTTCTCCGGCTGCTGGGCTGACTAGCAGCTGTCTGCACCTTCTCTGGAGGAGACCCAGGGCCCTGACTCTGGCTTCATCTAAACGGCCAGATGTTAGCATCCGTCAGCTTCAAGCTTCGGCTTTGAAAAACCAGGTTCCCAGGGAACTGTGTGTGGAAAGGGAACACCTCCGCCAGCTGCAGACCACGGTATCCGGCCCCTGCAGCCTCCACGCACCACACACATGGAGTCCGGCCAGCGGGGCTCCCCATGACCACCCAGGGGTGAGGGCACAGCCTGGCCTGGATGAAAGATGAAGTTATGTTTTGACAAATTCTTTGAGAGCCGGTGGTCCCGAGAGGTGGGTCTCCCCACACACCTGCGCCCCGCGTAGTGAATGATCCTTCTGGGGTCTCCTGAAAATGGGGAGGCACACTGTTCAGGGACCTCTCCATGGGCCTCGGGGTGGCGAGAGAGCGGAGACCCAGCTGTGCGTCTGACAAGTGGGGCTGATGCCCAGGAGCAGGCGGGGTCTGGGGTGCGTGCTAGACTCCCTTTGGGGAAGGCAGCTCAGGTGGTGGTGAGGCCCCAGGTTGGGGGTCCATTTAGCTGAATTAGCAAGAGTCTTGTTCAAACAGGAATCTCCCAGGACAAGGGGCGCTCAAGATCAGGTCCGCAGGGGGGTGAGCCTGGGGAAGGAGTCTTTGGGGGGTCGCTCACAGCGCTGCTGCCTCGTGCAGGTTAATTATTACTCCCGCACCCCCCCCCCATGCCCATCAGGCAGGGGGGCCGCGATTGCTTTAAGGTGGAGTTTGGGCGGGAGGTCAGCAGCCTCCCCACCGCCCGGTCTGGGAGTGAAGGCGGCACAGCGGCCGCATTAGGAGGTCGAATGCGTGAGGCCCAGGACTCCAAGTTCAGCGAAGCAGAAAGAATCCCCGAAGTGGTCTGACAGGCTGGGCGACTTCGGGACAATGCGCCCTCTGTGGAGGTGGGAAGCCAGCTGTGACAGGCCGGAGCTTTTCTGCAGAGAGACCCTGTGGGAGCCTGCAGGTGCGGTGCGCCCCGCACCGGCACCCGTGGGGCACCCCCTCTGGCCGCGCCCCACGCTGTGCAGCTGCGCCCGCATCGGGGGCAGGGCCTGGGCTGCGGGGGGGGGGGTGTCCCTGCACGACCGTGACCCCCAGGGAGGAGCACGGGGGCTCGCGCAGGGGCCGTCTCCCTGGGGTGCAGCACTCCCAGCACCCCGCGCGCGGCAGGTGCGAGGGGGGCCCCCTGCATGCAGAAGTGGATGGGGCAGAACTCGGCTGGGAGGTGAAGCCTGGTCCAGGTTCTCCCCGGAAGGAGCAGGGGCGTCTAGCTTCCGCTCCTCCCCGCTAAGCCTCCGCCCGCCCCAGGGGCCCGGCCCGGGGAAGTGGAGGGAACGCAGGGAACGCGGGTCTACGCAGGTGCCCTGGGAACTCCCCTCCCGCGGGGAGAGGCCAGGCGCCCGCGCTGGTCCCTCCTGGATCTTGGGGTGCAGAGCTGGGGCCCCCAGGGGCCCTGACCCTTAACAGAGTCTCCTCCTTGGTGAGACCCGCCTTATTCCGGGTGTCTGGAAAGTCGCCCCTGCTGGCGCTGAAGAAGCCACCTCTGTCAGACCGAACACCGACCCCTGCTGGGGGGGGCAGCTTGTATTTGGGGTTATGGGCTATAGGTGATGTCAAGTTTCATTTTTGTATTTGGTCTGAAGTGTTTTCTATGATCTCTGTGTTTGTTTTTTTTTTCCCTCAACAATAGGAAAACGGTCAAAGGTTCCTTCTACATTGAGGGGTGTGTCTTGTGCCCCAACACTCCCTGTAGGCTGAGGCAGGGCCCCGGGTGGGGTGCTGTGCCGGGGTCTCCCCCTCGTTCACCGCCGGCCCCTTCTCTGCGCATCGGCTATGCATCTCCTCAGAGCGGGACCACCCAGGGCATCTTGGCCCCTCGGGCGTGAGGGGGCCCACGCCATTCCTTGCAGTGAGGGGGCGCGGGGCAGCCACTCCGCCTGTGGGAGTGAGGCGCCCTTGAGGGACCAGGTGGTGATCAGGTCATTTTTGTCTGCAGGAGGAAGCGCTCCAGCTGGTCAGAACTGGGGGGGACCATCCCTCCCAACCCCCAGCTGCCCCTGGGAGCCATGGGCAGGAAACCCCAGTCCTGTGAAGTGATTTTGCCCAGAATTTGAGCCTGACTGGGATCTTGCTTCTAGACGTCACTACCTAGTGGGGTACAGACACCGGGGGGCATTAAACCACACGGCAAGGAGTCCCCTTGGGGAGCGGAGCTCTGCAGGGAATCTGCTGAAGTCTCCTGAGGCGTCTCTGCAGCGGCTGATTTGAAAGTGCGCCCCAGATCTTGGATCTGATACCAGCTATGCTGGGAGGATCTGTGCCCGAGACTGGCAGACACTGCCAGCAGGCTGGCTTCTAAGGGGCTCGTTTTTTTTGTGGGGTGGAATGATTTGGTATTTGGGGTGCGCTTACCTCAGCAGCCGCTGGTTCCTGCACATCAGCTCCTCCTTGCGCCCGGCTGCAGCACTTCCCACAGCTGCTCCCTCCCAGCTGGTGGGCAGGTGGGTGCTTTGGTCCTGTCCACATTTATTTGTGTTCCTGAGTAAACCCATCATCTCACTTTCTTGAAAATATCACCTGGGGTGTGTGCACATGTTGCTCCCCAATGATGCGTGCATTTAGGAATAATCTAGAATAACTTAGAACTAATAATCTTGCCCTACATGAAAGTCCCCAGAAATGCCTTTTAATGCTACCAAGAACACCAGTGTCTGCGTCTTCCTAACGTAGACATAGGGCTTTCCGTGTCTCTAGGAGCACTTCGTAGCCTGCCTGGTGTGCGTGCACCCGCCTGCCGAGAGACAGCGCAAGTCTAGGTCCATGTTGTGGGCGAGGATGTGGCAGGGCTGGCATTGGAACTGGGTTTTCTGACTTGAATGTAGTGATCTGAATTCAATTGTGAACACACTTGCTAAAATGCTTCTGTTGCTCTAAGAGTGTATCATTAACACCGTGTGCAGTAGTCAGCTCTTGACTTCTGTGGGTCAGATAGCCCGCTCTTAGGCTGAACTTCTTAGTCGTTCTTGCACGGACTTGGCTTCTTTCTCTCGTTTTTCCATTTCTGTAAATTGTGCTGCTCTCTCCGGCAGCTGAACCCCTGGCACCAGGGCTGTCCCACCCACGTGGCAATCTGGAATCTTTCCCTTCTGCATGTCCTCCATACGGATTCCTCCTGATTTATTGATGTCTGAAATTTGGTAATTTATTGCTTTGGTGTAAAGCCAGGGAGAGGGAAAGGTCTTAAATTTCTTCTTTTCTAGTGCTAATTATAGAGATGCCAGGTACAATCTTTTTAAAATTCTCTCATCAATCTTAAGTATTACACCCTTTTATAATGGAGGGATTGAAGTGCAGAGAAGTTAAAGAAGTAAATAGAAGACATGATAATTGAACCTAGCTTGGGTTGACTCCTCTGTCAATTTGCCTACTAAATGATCTGGGCTAATATTTCTGTGGGCCTGGAACTGTCTTAGTGTCTGTTTCTTTTCAGAGAAACCAAGTCTGTTAGGGGAGCTCTTGAGGAAGGTTCCCCAAGGCTATAGTGGACACTGGGCCTGTGTAGCACCCCCTGCAGTTCAGTTTTGCAGTTGGTCCTGGTCTTCAGTTCCACGGTGTAGTGTCAGAGGCTGAAAGTACAGGAGAAATAACAACCTCACCCCAGCCCTATCAACCCTCAGACCCTCACACTTGCTTCTTGGGTGGGATAGCCCTACATCAGCTACCAGAATTCTCCCCTGGGATCAGTGCTTGAGGACACACCATTTTCTGGCTACCATCTTTTCCGTGTCTTAGTTCCCAGCTTATCTATCGAGTTTCCCTCTAATGCTTCCCAAAATAAGCTAGTCTCTCTGGAATTCTTGTCTCAGGGTTCTCAGAGTCTGTGCTTTTGGAACCCAACTAAGACAACCAGCAACCATTCTAAATACAGATTTCCAGAAGGAGGCGAATCCATCAACTTTGAGATCAACATAGGCGGGAACAGAAGAAGACCTTGCTGGGCCTTACCTGTTCCCTTACCAAGTTGATGGTTCCTTCTCCCTCAGCCACAGCCAGCAGGGAGAGTCAGGAAGCAGTGTTTGCCAGGAACAAATATCATGCCCGTTCTGAGTATGAGGGAAAGCACATCCCGCCCTCTTGGAAGTTCTCTCCTGTTGGCTATTCTAGTGGGTGCCAGGGGACTTTTTAAAAGAATAAAATGGATCCCCTAGGATTGAAAAACACATTCTGAAAAAACAAATTATTGGGCATGTTTAAACGCAGAAGATAAGATCAATGACTTTGAAGGCATTAAGCAGAAACAAAGTAAAAAGATTTGGGGGAAAAAAACCAGTTTCAACAATTGTGAGACATTAACAGAATTCTAGAAGAAAAGGAGAGAGAGGGAGAATGGGACAGAATATTCATTAAAGAAATAGTGAACACAAATGTCCAAATTTGACTAAAAAGAAGTACTTCAACCTAGAGAGCTAAGAAGCTCAGCAAACCGGGCAGGAAACATTCAGGAAAATCGCCATTAGTCAGCTCCCGGGCAGGCTGCTAAAAGGCGGCCAGATAAGCAGTCACAGCAAAAGGGCACATTCCAGATTAGAGAACAATGGCCAGAATTGATGGGAAAAACCTTTAAAGCGCTGATAGCACTTAGAATTTCACATTCGGCAAAAAGATCCTGAATTATCCAGAAGGAATCCAGATGAATTATCTGGACCATTGGATGCGGGGAAAGTGGTGTGGATGATTCAGGCAGCTTCAAGGTGATTCCTGTGGACAGTGATGTGATTCTGGGTCCAGATGGTCTGAGGACAAATCCTGAGTCCCAAACTCACTAGTTGAGCGAACTTGGCCTAGCTCCTTAATTTTGCCCTAACTCATTTATTCATGTGTAAATGAAAGTAATAGCAATACCCACTGCACATGATTATTTAAGGATTAAGGTAGTTGTTTAATTTCCAACTATCTGGGAATTTTCCAGATAGCTTTCTTTTTTGTTGTGATTTTTTTAGTTTAATTCTATTATCATCCAAGAACATACTTTGTACATCTTGAGTTCTTGTAAGTTATAAAGTTTGGGCCTTGAAAGCTGATCGCAGATATGAGGTATCCAGAAGGGGGTTTTTAGTTTTCACTAAAACAGGGGACGGTGGTTGCTGTGATTGCCTACTAAATGTGATTGCTGTGACCACGGGAGAACTACAGTTATCACACCTGAGGGCAGAAATCCTATATTGTCCAGAAATTAATAATGATGTAAAAAAAGTACTATATTAGAAAATTTAAACACAGAATTTTATCGAGCATACCAAAAAGCTTCTGTGCAGGAAAAAAAATATAACAGAATGAAGAGGCAACTTACAAATTAGGAGAAAATATTTACAAGTAAATACAAATAAATAATGACAAAGGTTTGGTTTGGGCCCAGGATATAATCTTTCTTGGTTACTGCTTCTTGTTGGCTAGAAGATTCTAGAAATGTCAGTAGGGTTTGATGGGTAGGTTATTCAATTTGTCTAGGTCCTTGCTTATTCTCTCACTACCAGCTCTCTGTATTTCTGAGAGAGGAGAGTTAAAGTTTTCAACTAAAACTTTATATTTGTTCAGGTTTCCTCAGTAAGTTCTATCGGTTTTTGTTTTACATATTTTGAAACTCTGTTATTGGGTGTATATTTATTTAGGTTTAGTATTGTACGTAAGCTATGACTTCACAGATAAGATGCAATTTAACATAAGTCAGAGCCAGGAAGAACATTCCAGAAAATAGGAGTTATTGCAATGGTGCCAATGAAGGCATGACTTGGATGAGAAGATGAGGAATCACCAATGAGCCATAAAATTCACTATATTTTGTTTTGTTAACTTTTGATCTGAATTACTCACAATGAAGTGAAATGATTTTTCTGGATCGTTCACTCTATAAAAACAACTGATTTGGAAGACTTGGAAATTCGCCTCAATTCGATTTTTTAATTTCAGCATTCACTAATTGAATGGCAGAGCACATTCCTTGATTTCTTTCTGTCTCACTTTCTCACCCGTAACAATAGTTTTGAAATGCATGAACATTTTCTCATCATCATAATATTCCCCACCTCAGAGGGTTATTGCAAAGGTGACGTGAATTGACCCCATGCAAAATGTCAAATAGTGTCTAGGAAATGGTAGTTTTCCAGCAGACACAATCTATTTATTTCAAAAACAACTGAATTAATTGAAAGAACCAGGCACATCGTGACCGTGTGAAGTGTCCTGGATTGCCTAAAGTAAGCACCACAATGGTTTTAAACAGAAATGTACTGTTTCGGGGTTCTGGGGGACCAGAAGTCTGGGATCCAGGTGTTGTCGGAGCTGTGCCCTGCAGGGAGTGTCTGGGCAGGGGCCTTCCTTGCCTCTCCCAGCTTCTAGTGGTTGTGGCAGTTGTTGGGTTCCTTGGCTTGAGCTCCATCACTCCAGCCTCTGCCTTCACGGTCACATGGTCACCTATCTTCTCCCCTCCAGGTGACTGTTCCTGAATTCCCTCCCCCTTGGAGGACTGGGGAAGGACCCGCTCTCACCCAATATGGCTTCCTCTTAACTTGATTCCATCGCCAAAGCCCTCTTCAGAACAAGGTCATATTTCCAGGTTCTGCGTGGACATGCATTGTGAGGAGACTGTTAGACTCAGCATACTGCTCTCTCCCAGGCACTGTTTCCCCAACGCCTGTCGTCTCCATCCTGTGGTGAGGCCCCTTTTCTGTGTAGCTGGACGCTGGGTACGCTAGGTATGCAGCTGCATTCCGTCTGAGATGTGTAGGACTCACGTGGTCATGGAGTCCGTGGCGCTTGGATTTTCAAGCCTTGAATTCTCAAGGGCATTAACTTCTGGCCCCTTCCTGCCAGGGTCAACAGGGAGAGTCAAAACTTGAGCTTTGTGAGCTCAAGATTTCTGAGCTCTGGACCAGAAGGAAGTGGGCTGCATACGTTGGGGGACCAAAGGAAATGCATAAGTTGGGGATCTTGTGGGCATTAAAGCAAAGGCTGCATTAGAACCCCCACCCCCCTGCCCCGTGTCCTGCTGTCATCCCTGCTGAGAGGAGGTCACGGATCCTGACTGCGCGGTTCTGGTCCAGCGTGGGAATAGATACCAACTAAACAAAGATGAACACATACATTGTACACATGATGCACCTATATGTGTACACGCACAGGCCTTACCACTAATAACATGCGTGTGTGCGCACAGTCCTGACTGTAGACTAATATATCTGCCTACCTGTCTGCTCCTTATGTATGTGTTCCGTAGCACAGAAGGAAGTGACGTTTTACAGATGGGGAAGTCAAGGCCACCTGTACGTTAGTTATTTCCTCTTAGTCCCACAACTACAGAAGCCAGAACCAAGCTCTGGACAGAGTGCTCAGAGCCCGAGGCATTAACTGCTGCTCTGAGTTGTTTATTCTGCAAAAGTCTCCGCCCAAAGCACTCTGCTCATGTGCACCCGCCTAGGGATGTCACAGCTTTGGTGGTTTATGGCATTCGTGCGTTTTTGTCCTTTAACTCTCTGCCCTTATCGATCGTTCTCTGCTCTAGACAGAAACCCTGGGCTGGGAGCAGACACCACTGCTGTGCTGGCTCCAGCAGCTGACCGCGCTGTATGTCCAGCGGCCTTTCGTTGTGGGGGCCTCGTGCTGTCCACCGCCAGCCCAGGTGTGTGTACCTGTGGCCTGAGCAGCTCTAAACCCCGAGGAAATCTTGTTCTGAGTTGCTTAGGCCACTTCTGGAATGTGCTACAGAAAAGAGAAGGCAGTTCTGGCTCTTGCCAAGCTTCCCGGGAGCTGGTCTCCTGATAGCCACTAATCCGGACAAGCCCGGGCAAGGGCACCGTGGAGGAGAAAGAGGGTGGAGGCCAGGACTGGCTGGACATGTCCTGGGCCCCTGGGAGCCTCGTTCCAGGGGCCGTGAAGTGAATTCCTCTAGTTCACTGGGCCGATGGAAGGAATAACAGACTTCCAAGTCTGGTCTGAAGTCCTGTGTTTTTTGTCTGTCCCCAGAAAGAAAAGAAGCTTTGTGTACTCTCACTGAGGTTTGCTGAATTCGCCCGCAGAGCGTGGAAGGTGGGGCGTCACGGAGGCCGGGTCGCTTCTCCCGCCGAGTGGGCGGCTGTGCTGGCCGGGGAACACCGGAAGGGGCGCTCCTCTGTGGCTCCATTTCCTTTTTCTAAACATCATCACAGTTAGAGCTGCTGTATTTCCTCCAGGATGCGAGGGGAAGGGAGCGGTGACTTCCTAAAGGAAAGTATGTGTATTTTTAGACTGGAATATGCTGTCATGAAGCTTTTCTGAAAAACAGGGACAGGGGAGTTCTGAACAATAGAGAGTCTTTGCACCCCGCCATGGAGGCCATTTTCGCTGGCAACGAGCGTTCTGACATCATGGCAAAGAGCCGAGTGAGTTTCTTTTCTTCCGATAGGTGATCAAACCGAAGGAAAGAAATGCTTCGGGGTCTTAGACTATTGCCTGAATGCAGCCTTCTTCTGAACTCACTTCTGTCTTTGTCTCTGACTCTGCCCCTCTCCAGCGGGCTGGTTTAATTCCAGGGCGTGCAGACTTGGTGTAGAGCAAAGACTGGACGTGGCCTGGGCTGGGTGTCCTCGGGCCTCGCAGATGAGAAGAGGCAGAGCAAGGAGAGCTCAAAGGACGAGCCGCTCTGTGACCTTACTTTTACGAACGTTGGCTCTAGAATGTACCAGCTACCTCGCCCCGGCCGTGGGCGGCACCAGGTGTCACGGGAGACACAGATGCTTAGGCAGGAATGAAATGAAGACTCACAGCGCCTCCAGCATGGGGACAGCTGACTTTTGGCCAGATTGCTTCATTACGTGGGGGGCCCGAGGCTTCCCCAGGTCTCTGCTGGGGCTCCTGGAGTTTCTGCGCCTCCTCCTGTTTCTGCATGAAGGGAATCACTTCCAGCATCTCCCTCGCCCACCTCTCGGCTCGTTGGGCTCTTCTTGCCACCCTAAGTGGGGACATGGTTCCTGCCACCCCTTCCCCAGAGGTGGAATTTTGGTTTTCTTGCTTTAAGCTCAGCTGAGTCCAGAAAAATGATTCCCTTCGGGACGAGAAGGTCCAGCGTCTGCTGTGCCAGTGGACTCGGGGAGGGCTGGTGGGTGGTGAGGTGCACGGAGTCTCTCAGGCTGACACCGCCTGCTGTTTGGACCTGAACTCCGGAGTGTCACAGCTAGGGAGCGCTGGGGGTCGGGCTTGCACACTGTGGATCATGTGCCAGGGGACGGGGCCCAGGGCCCTCTGTGCGTCAGATGTCCCCAGGCTAGCTGGTCCAGCTGCCGGCGGGCACAACAGCCTTATTTCACCTGGGCTGTTGTGAGCTGGAAAGGTAATGAGCTCAGAACAGCAGCTGGTTTAAGCAGAATTTGTAATCAAGAATGAAATTTGGGGAGCAGTGGGTGGGGCAGGAGAGGTCTGTTGTGCCACGTGGGTCCCCTCCCTGGCCGGGGATCAAACTCGCACTGCAGTGGCTGCAGAAGCCCCACAGTGTGGCACTCAGCCCCACTCTGTCTCCTCTTGCCCCTTGTGTCTCTGGGCTGTCCCCCAGCTCTTGTGTGCATAAATAAATAAATCTTTTTAAAAAAAGAACAAAATTTAGGTATTACTATATTGATTGGCATTGTATTTTAGCACCCCTAAATCCTATTTACTTGGATTCTGTAGGATTGGGAAACAGCACAGGAAGAATTAACATAGAGATTGTAATTTGTTCCAAAAAGTAAATAAAAAATAAAGCAGAGCCCGCTTGGCATGCATGGTTTAGAAGAGACGCGGCGTGCCCAGATGCGGGACAGACAGCCCTGGGACAGGCTTCGTGCTCTCGGGAACACCTCTTGGCCCGCCGTGCCCTCTTACTACTCCCCCTGCAGCTGGACAAGGAGGCCCACCCTCGTGTCACCGTGGGAGCTAAGCCATGAGCGCCTCTTTGCAGTGGAAGACGCGGCATGGTTTCATCCCAGGAGGAATATAAGGGAACCAAATAAGCAACGAAGGAAAAGAATAATAACAAAAGAAACAAAAACGAAAAGACAAGGACAAGCCAGAAACACTTCGTGGGGGGTGGGGAGGGGTGAGGCAGAAAGAGCACGAGGGCTGGAGGTGACGGTGCACAGGTGAAATGGCGGTGGGAACTCCACGGGGACCACAATTGATGTCAAATATGCATAAATAAAAGTTGGGGAGACACGGTAAGCTGCAACTCCCCGTTTCTGAGCGGATTTTGATGGTGGAGGAGGGGGGCAGGAAAGGGCACTGGCTAGAAGCTGCCCTGGGTGGAGGGGCATCACAGGTCACAGATGAAAGTCTGGCTGCAGAAGAGGAAGTCTGATGCCCAGTGGTTTTGCCCAGTGGTATTTGCATAAACTGAAAGCACGGTGGTCTCACCACCCAGGCACCTACCACTTCCTCGACAGTCTTAGGCCTGTCCCGCCTACCCCATGTTCGTTACCTGCCTGTCATGTGTCCGTCTGCGCGTGTGTGCAGGTGGCAGCATTTCCCCGAGAATGCGACGCCTGGGACAGGTAACGATGACACCCTCAGCGCGGTCACTGTGTCAGAGCCCAGCTGGTTCCCTGCTCTCAGCCCTGCCCTGCCTCCCGCCCACAGCCTGACTTTAACGCTGACTCACCCCGACTCTGACTGAGCACCGGAGAGCTGAGCTGCTTCCACGTCAAGCGCGTTACTTTCAGTGTCAGTCTGCAGTGTAGCGGGAAGGGGGCAATTACAGGGGAGGTGACAGCTGGCATGGGGTGTCCTGAAGACTCAGACTTCCCAGGGGAGCAACAGCTCAAAAGAGTCATTGTTTTTCTCAGCTTTAAGTTCTTTTGAAGTTTTTTTTTTAAGTTGTATTTATTTATGCACACAAGAACTGGGGTGCAGGCCAGAGGTGTGGGGGGTGAGAGGTTTCATCAGAGACAGAGTGGGGAGCAGAACAGGCAGATGGACCGAAATCTGCTGCTGAGGGGCGCAGCGGGTGAGGCAGGAGAGGTCTGCTGCACCATGTGGGTCCCCTCCTTGGCCGGGGATCAAACTCATGCTGCTGTGCTGCGGATGCTTCGGATGCTTCACAGTGCGATGCTCAACCCGCTGCGCCAGTAGGGAGGCCCCTCTTTTGAAATTTGGAGCAGGAAGAGCTGAAAAGTTAACCTGGGGTTGTCAGCCCCTAAGAGCTGGTACCCCCCGGGAACTGAGAGGGTCCCACCCCTCCTCTCTGGGCACGAGGGAGGCCCCAGCAGGTGCCAGGCCGGTGTTCCAGCAGGGGCAGCTGGGCTTGCGCCCAGCCTGGAGAATTCCGGCTGCCCACACTGCGTCAGCCTCCTCTCTGTCTGCCCTCCCTCTGCTGTTCCCTTCTCTGGACTGTCCTCCTTCCCGACTTTTCAGCTGGACTGGGTGCCCCCCCAAGTGCTTGTTGCTCGGTTGACTTTTCACCTGGCTGTGGGTCCCTGATTATTTGTTTGCTCCCTGCCAGCACACAGCCTGCAGAGGCTGAGGTTGTGTCTTCGCTGCCTAGATAGTCTTGGTGCGGAACGCACTCTGCGCTCTTACCCAGGGCTCGCTGGAGGAGCCGCGGGAAACCCTCAGAGTTCTGACCTCAGGCTCGCTGTGGTTGAAGGGTTCAAGCACATGTGGCATAAAGTAGAGTCGGGCTTGTTTTCATTTTGTTTTGAGGCCTGTCTCTCAAGAGTGAGAGGCCAGTGAGAGAATCTGGCAGTTGACCGAGGAAGTGGGCACAGACCCCAGGCCGTTAAAACTGCAGCTTGGGCGGGTTGGACGGCTGCCCGAGGGAGTGTTTGCAGAGTTAATGACCCAGTCTTGGGGGTTTAAAATATGAATTTTTTTCAAACAAAGAGTTTATTGAGCTTTGTGCTACGGTCAGGAGATATGGGGTGAAGGGGGCAGGTGGAGTAGAACCCCGAGGCCAGGGGAGCCCAGCCTGGCCGTAGCTCTGCTACTGGGTAGGTGGCTTTTAACGAAGGGCAGAGGATTCTGCAAGATAAGCCGGAACTCCTTGGGCAGCCTGGTGAGAGCCTTCCCAGGTTCCAGAGGAAGAGATGTGGCTTCCAGGGAAAAAGTTGAGTGTGTATTTGCATTGAAAAACCATCAGCCCCCTTTTCGAGGACTCACTTTTTCAGTTTCAGGCACCAACTTAGGTCTGAAAATATTGCCAACCATCAGATACTTTGAGGGCGAGAGAAAGACCACATCCATGTGACTTTTTTTTTTAAGGGCAATTTTGATTTTTTTTTTAAAGATTTATTTATTTATGCATACAAGAGCTGGGGTACAGGCCAGAGTCCAGGGAGGTGAGAGGATTCACCAGAGACAGAGTGGGGAGCAGAACAGGCAGATCAGCTGAAACACACTGCTGAGGGGAGCAGCGGGCGAGGCAGGAGAGGTCTGCTGCGCCATGTGGGTCCCCTCCCTGGCTGGAGGCAGGGATCGAACTCGTGCTGCAGTGGTTGCGGTTTGCTTCATAGTGCATTGCTTAACCCACTGTGTCACCAGGGAGGCCCCCATGTGACTTTTATGATAGTAGACGGCTAGAATTGTTGTATTTTATTATTGGTTGTTGCTGTTTAACACTTACTGTGCCTAATTTATAAATTAGGACTACATGTTGGCGCAGGTGTGGGTGTAGAGGAGAAAACAGCGGATTTAGTGTTTGCTACTGAGGTTTTAGCTACCCACTGGGCCCCCCCTGTGGCCCCCAGTCTATTAGAGGAATGTTTGTTCTTTCCCTTCATTGTCATAGGAGGGGGCTGGAGGCCACATGGCTGGTCAGCCATCTTGGTCCCCCAGTGAGGCAATCTGTATCATCGTCAGCTTTTTTTTTTTTTAAAGATTTATTTATTATTGCACACAAGCACTGAGGTACAGGCCAGAGGTGTGTGTGAGAGTAGCGGGGAGAGGACCCACCAGACAGAGTGGGGAGCAGAACAGGCAGATGGACTGAAATGCACTGCTGAGGGGAGTAGTGGGGGGACAGGGGAGGTCTGCTGTGCCCTGTGGGTCCCCGCCCTGGCCGGGGATTGAACTTGTGCTGCAGTGGCTGCAGTTTGCTTCAGAGTGCGTTACTTAACCCCTCGTGCCACCAGGGAGGCCCCATCACCAGCTTCTAAGTGGCGCTGCCAGCACCCATCTCAGATCTTCTGACCCCTCACTCAGTAGGCCCCCAGGACGGCACAACCTTCGGTGATAGGACAGAACCCGGGCCCCAGCTTGGTGGCTGCGTGCTGCATGTGGGCCTCTAGATGGGCCGGTCGTTTCCGCTGGTGCACAGGGTTGTGTCTGCTGCCCTGGGCTCTCTTCAAAAGTGAGGAGACATTTAAGCTCCTACCGCTGAAGCCCCGGGTGGTGGAGAAGCCAGGACAGGGCTGGTGGCGCCTCTTCCTGCCAGCCTCAGGCTCACCAGGAGGTGCTGGGGACGCACCCTCTCTCCTCCTGACCTGCGGACCTTCGGCCAGACCTAACCAGAGTAAGAGGACGAGCGTAGAGTTATGGTCGCGGGCTCCTAGGTGGGCAGGAGCGTGAGAAGGATGGGGAGACCCCGCAGGGGGTGTAGGCACCCCGCCTGTCCTCTGTCTTATCACATCCATGTGTTGCGTTTGCAGACTCCTGAGTCTCCTCTGCGAGCTGAGGGAGCCTCTGTGCAGGCGTAATGATCCCGTAACGATCATGCCAGAGCCAGGCAGGGGGAGCGAGGGCCTCGGATGACGAGCGTCCCTGGCCACACAAGGGCAGATCTGAGCAGCACATGCTGCCTGCAGCGATGTTTTACTTGGCGAGTCTGACTCATCAGATCGCTCAGCTCCTCGGGTCACGGAGCAGAGACTGATGAGCGAGTGGGAGAAGCACTCGCCCTTCTGAATCACCACCAGGGAGCGGGCGCTGCTCAGGCCGACTGTCAAACCGTCTCCTGCTCGCACCGCGCTGTGAGAGGAGCTGGAAGCTGGGCAGCTGCGCGTAGAGGTGAACGTACACCAACAGCACCACCAAGTATGTGTATTTTTATTTTTAATACAGTTCTTTCATTGCACCCGTGGAGTTAATGAGGCTAGACAGCCGTGGGCTCGGGACTTAGAAAGTGGCCACGAAGCTCAGTGGTTGAGTTCCAGGGTCAGGAGGAGACAGAGAGCAGACTTTAACAGGAAGCACCGATTCTTGCTGTGACGAGCGAAACACCTGTCCGTGCCAAGCGTGGTTTAGGAGAGGATGTGAGAGTCGTGGTGCCTTCTGGAGGGAAGGGGGACATCAGGGTATGTGGGGAGTCCTCGGGGGGCCTGTGCGTGGCACCCATGCTCCTGGGTAGGAGACCCCCGAGCCCTTGGCAGCAGCAAGGGAGAGGCCCCTCCGCCCCAGTGCATGGTGTCCTCTCTTCTTCCACGTGGCCTCAGCCAGGCCCCTCTCGGTGCTGGCGCTATGGGAGTGCGCTGCTTGGCGTGTCCTGGACGCAGCATCAGGGGCCTGCTGTCCTGAACACACGGGCACACGCCTGGTGAGGGGCCCGCCCGCTAGACCACTGAGATGTGTTCTGAGGACACGCGGCAGTTATTTTGTCTTATTGCTGTTTTTTTTTTAAGATTTATTTACTTATGCACACAAGCACTGGGGTAAAGGCCAGAGGTGTGTGGGGGTGAGAGGGGTCACCAGAGACAGTGGGGAGCAGAACAGGCAGATCCACTGAAACACACTGCTGCAGAGGGAGGCAGGAGAGGTCTGCTGCGCCATGTGGGTCTCCTCCCTGGCCGGGGATCGAACTCGTGCTGCAGTGGCTGCGGATGCTTCATAGTGCGGTGCTTAACCCACTGCGCCACCAGGGAGGCCCCCTTATCTCTATTTTCACTGCTTCCTTGACACAAAATCGACACACAGACACGCCCTGTTTTAGGCATGCAACCCAAAGGGCTGTAGCACGTTTACAGAGCCATCGGATTTCCCAGCATTTCCATCACCCGACATGGTTCCAGCCTGTGAGTGGGCACCCCGGCCCACCCCCAAGCCAGGGCAGCCACCACATGCTCATTTTTGGGTGCTATCGACTTGCCTTTGGGGGCTCTTCATATAGACAAGGCCTGTGGGCTCTGGTGTCTGCTGCTTCACGAGGCATCGCGCCTTGAGGGTCTTCTGCTTTGCAGCGGGTCTTACTGCTTTTTTCCTCGAGGCTGCAGACATGCCCGCGGCCCGGAAGGACCCTCTGTCTTCCCTCTATCGGCGCGCGGTGACCGCTGCGGGAGCTTCTGGCTGTTGAGACCCAGGCGCCCAGGACCCAAGTGGGTGGGTCTGTGTGAGGGCCGTGCTTTCACAGCCTTTCTCTGGGGTGGCACCGAGGGGAGGGCTGCGTCCTGGGGGTCTGCGTGCTGCTTCTGAAGACTGCACAGCGGGGCCACCTTCTGTGCTCCCGCCAGCACCCTAGGAGGGCGCCCGCGCCCAGGTCACTGTCGGCCTTTTAGCGGACAGCCCCCTCGTAAGTGAAAAACACTCCGTCGGGTGGGGGCGCTGCTCTACAGCCGCGGTGTTCCCGAAGACAGAAGATCCGGACGGCAGGCATGGCCGGGGCTGCTGCTTGTCTGTCTCCCTTGCCAAGATGTGTGCGCACGTCCTCTACCCATTTCATTATTTGAACTGGTACGGAGCTCGCCGTGGAGGGTGGGGAGCAGTCAGAGTCGTCCTCCGTGCGACTGCCCACGTCTGCGGTAGCCACGTGCCCGTGCCGTGCAGCTGCACACGGGTGTCCACGGCCCCCCCGCAGCCGGGCTCCCGCTCGTGCGTGCGTGCAGGGGCACAGGTCCCCCGTTCTGTGCGCTGGGGTCACCTGTGGGTCTGTGCACCCCTCACCACAGTCACGGTGCAAGACAGGCCCCTCCCCCCCCACCCCCCAGGGCGCTGAGCTCCTCTGAGGACCATGTTCTCCTTTCTCCCACCCTTCCTGGCCCGAGCTGCTCTCCATTTCCATAATCCCACGTTTCTGAGCTCTCCCTGTTCTTATTTTCCTTTGTACTTCAGATTTGTGTATTTCCTACTGCTTGCTGTCCAGGTCTTCTGCTCTTTCCGATATGTGTATACTGGCCCATAGCAAACCCAAACATGGGATCCTAAGTTCAGAGATCATACTTTCCATTTTTGGGTTTCTTTTTATTTCTCCGTAAGATTTCCATTCCCTGGTGAAAGCCTCCATCCCCCTGCCCATCTTTTCCTCCATTTCTTGAGCATATTATAGGTGTGCTAAAAGTCTTGCCTGCTATGGGCCTGTTTCTCGGGTACACAATAGATGGCCTCCATCCACCCCCATGGTCCCTTGGGTTTATCTTTAATCTTTTAATCTTGTTGAGTTGTTATTTGATTGCTTGGTTGTTTTTGATTATGATTGCCCATTTCCTTTAGTTTTCTCTGTG
>JAGFMF010012033.1:1023120-1074591 GCA_019455555.1 Galemys pyrenaicus
TTTTTTGTTGTTGTTGTTTGTTTCATTTTCTCCCTTTTCATTTTTTGTTTTAATTGTAGTTTGTTTTTTTCACATTCCTCCTAAAAGTGATGTCATCCGATTTTTCTTTTGCCTTCTGACTTGTTTCACTGAGTATTATTCCTTCTAGTTCCATCCATGTTTCTTCTAAATATAATAAAAAAAAAAAAAGAAAAAAAAAAACAATAGATGGCCTCAGGACTCAACACACGCACTATCGTCCCTTCCCTTGGTTGCCTTGTCATTTTAAAACAAGTGCTAGATATTTGCATAAAAGATTGTAGAGGCTCCTGGCCCTCCCTGGTGGCGCAGTGGGTTAAGCAATGCACTATGAAGCAAACCACAGCCACTGCAGCACGAGTTCGATCCCTGCTGCCGGCCGGGGAGGGGACCCACAGGGCACAGCAGACCTCCCCTGTCCCCCCACTACTCCCCTCAGCAGTGCATTTCAGTCCATCTGCCTGTTCTGCTCCCCACTCTGTCTCTGGTGAATCCTCTCACCTCCCTGGACTCTGGCCTGTACCCCAGCTCTTGTGTGCATAAATAAATTAATCTTAAAAAAAAAAAAAAAGATTGTAGAGGCTCCAGATGGAACTCTATTCCTCCTCTCCTGGCTAAGCAGAGTGGGGCCGATAGCTATAGCTTAGTAAGGGGCTAAGCAGCTCTGGTCTAGGGTGCAGTTTGGGTGCAGGTTCACCTATACAGGTACACGTCATCAGGTGTGCCGAGTTCGCCAGGGTTTCCACTAAGAACCTGGTGTGGGTGCGGGTTCCTCCTGCTGCGGATCATGAGCTCAGCCTTTGTCTCTCATCGCCACGAGGCTGCCAGAGCCCTGCTCTGGTTTTCTGAGGGTTTCGGGTCAGCGCTTATCCTTGCATCATTTGTAGCCGTCCTGAAGGGAACCTGTCCACGTTGCGGGTCCTTAGTGATGTCACAACTGCTGCATAAAAAATGCCGGAACATCGGCTGGCTTCTCTACCAACCAGAAGTAGCTCTCTGCTCCAGCAGGGCCTAGGTTTTCAGCCACTTGCTCACACCTGGACTGGGAGGGCGCCGTGTCCTCAGGGAAGAGTGGCTGTAGGTCAGGCCACACCTTCATGGGTCACCCCCTGAAACTTTCTGACTTTTTTCCTTGTTGCTTCAGCAACTCTTTGATGCCTTCAAGCAGACAGTGTTTGCACGTTCTTTAGCTCTTTTGGTTGTTCTGGCAAAGTCACTGGTCTGACATAGTGACCCTTTCTTACCTAGGTGCTCCCCGTCGATTCTAGGGCTGATCTTTTCTTTATTATTATTTTAAAAAAATTATTATTCTACCATGTTTATATAACATCACACAACAGCTCACACCTTGACATGTGCACCTGATCCACTCACCCAGAGGAGGCATTTTAGTGTATGCTATTTTTAAGTGCTTGTGAGAAAATTCTAGAACAGCTGGTGTGTTCTACTACCAGAACTGGGACACCTAAATACACTTTTTCTGGATCAGTGTATTTTCTATTAAAACGTGTTGTCGTTGGTCTATGCAGGCACTTAAATCTGAAATAAAAGCATCTAGATGTGGCTTTTCCAAGTGGTATTTAAATCTTTCAAAATAGTGAAGCTGAACACACAGAGCAAATTAGAAGTGCCGAGTAGAAAAGACAGCAGCCCCTGCAATGCCTGTTACCGGTGGTGACCGGTCTTGTTGAGGGGATGTTCACTTTGACATCTAAATGGTCGAGGCCATCTCCACTGACAATATAAGGAAGTGTGAACAAACTACAAGTAAAAATACCTCCATTTTGCTTTAAAAGAAGAGGACATCTTTATTTTTTTCATCTTGAATAAACAGGATAAACGTTTAGAAGTTAATGACTTCATCTTCATTGACCAAGAATTAGCAATTGCATAGAACGTTTTTCTAAACCCTTCGGTCAGATATGAAGTCCACAATAGTCTGATAATTCCATTTATAATTGAACGCCCATCATGGATGATTTCAAATTTCTACTTTTTAACAAATACACTGTGAATTAGATCATTAAGTTTTTTCTTGTGAATGATTGCTTTCGTCTTTTAAAATGTTTCGATATCTGTATGTTATCTGCCAGTAATCTGATGAAGGAGAGCATTTGGTGTCCCTGGGGACTTTTGTTCAAATAAAAATGAACATTAGCCTGATGTCTGGGGTGTGTTGAGTTGGGATCATAACAGGCAGGAAAAAATATTTCAATGGGGAGAAACATGAGTGCGATCAGAAACCGGTCTCCATTGCTGCTGCGAGCAGCCATGGGGGTTAATGAACCTGCCCCCCACCATCAAAATGTAATGTACATCAAAATAAAACGCTGAGAAGAAAATATTTGGCTCTCAGGTCTTTAGAAATTGGTTTCAGACGACAATGGGCTCCTGCTGTCACTGAGGTGCTGGGACCAGAACACAGCAGGTCCGTGCTGGTGACTGTCCACTGGGCATCATTCAGAAGCCTCTCAAGAAACATCTAGAGTTCATTTCTAGCTGAATGAGGCCCTCAGTTATGGTGGGAATGTTAAAGTTTGTCCTAGATTTATTCTTTGGTGAAAAATGAGTGAGTTGTTGAGTGGCATCTGGAACACTTCCAGCCATTTTGAGAACGTGTCTCCAGCAGTCAGAAGGTCCCCCTCAGAAGGACACCGGTCCTTCTTAGGTTGTCAGGACTAGTGACGGATGTGACCTTCTGCTGCAGTTTTTTCAATATCAAATTAATTCATAACCACAAGACACAGCTAGAGCCTGCAGTTGGCGACTGACCTGTGTGGCTCTGAAAAGCTGCTCGCCAGCTCTCTGATGACGAGGAGGGGGTGCCTTGGGGAAGGCTGCAGAGCACAGCCAGCTAGCAGATACCGGCAGCCGTGCGTGCGACGCCAAATCACTAGGTTTGTGATCTAATTAACGGTCTAGGTGGGCAGCCCCTGAAAGAATGCTTCAGGCAGCTCATCAGAGGAAGGGGTAACTGCATAGTTCTAGAAGCTCTGTGGAAATTCTGGAGTCTGAGAGCAGCAAGGTTTCATGGAGCAGTTTGTACAGATGCTGTTGCGACCAACACAGTGACCAGCTTATGAGTCAAACTCCACTTCCGGGAGCTTGTGATATAAAAATCACACAGCAGGACTTCCTTTTTTCTTTATAAAAGTTGACTTCCATAGACACCGCAGCCAGGTATCACTGAAATATTGCTTCCTGCCTGGAGTCTTACACGTTCGGCTGCCACAGGAAGTCCACGTGCATGGAACGGTGGTCCAAATTGTCTTTTGCTTTGTCACCAGTCACCTCAAAATTTGGGGATGAGATAAAGTGGCCTCACTTTATTCTGGCTGCGGGTCCGTGGTCAGGATTTCTGGCAGGGCATGGGGGAGGTTGCATCCCTGCCAGGGCATGTGGAAGCTTCAGCTGGGGTGATGCGAACACCCAGAGATGTCTCAGTTGGGGTCACTCATGACTGAGTTCTTCTTAAAAGTGATTTTTTCTATATTTGGTGTCTGTGGGGACCACAAGGTCTCCTTCACTCAGGAGTCTGGTGCCAGGCGGGGATAGCAGGGCCCCCAGCTGGCCCACAGGCTCTTACTGCACCTCCTCCAGGTGTTGGCTTGAGCTTCTCCGCAGTTCTCAGCTACATGGTGGCTGACCTCCAGAGGGCAGGAGTGAGAGCACCAGGCCCCTGTGTCCACACCAGGTTGGGCCCAAAGCCTGTCCTATCCCTCAAAGCAATCACTAGCTTGACCTGAGTCAGGGGTGTGAGACTCTGACCTTGGGTGGGGGAAGTAGCAACGGCACGTCATCAAAATGCACGCAGCGGGACATGTGGGAGAAGCCATCTCTAGAAAATACTGTCTGCCGCAAGGAGGAGGCCCAGGCTGGAGGCCCGTGGGCTGGAATCACCACTCTGAATTTCCGTTCTCTCCCAGAGGACAAGCAACAATTGATGGGCTTGGGCCAGAGGAGTTAAGCAAAGCCCTCTTCCCCGCAAGAAAGGCAGGCAGTGGGCACGGGGGAGAGGCTGGCGGGGGAGAGGCTGGCGGAGGCCTCTATTCACCACATCTTTCATCCCGCACGAAACCCCCCTCCATCTTGAACTCACCCCTCATGACCGACTCAGCCCAGGCTGATGTTCTCCCAGGGTGTTTGAGATTGGGTCTGAAGGTCTCTCAGTTGGTTAGTCAAGCAGCTCTTCACTGCTTTTCTTGAATGTTTTCCAGTATGTTGCTGCCGGGTTTTCTTCCAAATGAACTGAGGTTAGTTTATCTTGTGGTTCTGAGTTCCTTTGGGAACCTGGCCTGCTGAAGAGGCTGGGGTTCTGTCACAGATCTGGTTCTAATCTTGGTTTTATCAAGTGCTGGTTGTGTGACCTTAGGCAAAATTACTTGACATCTGGGAACTTCAGTTTTCTCTTTGGAAAAACTAGAATATGATTGTTCCTCCTTGGTTACCAAGGAATGAGACTTTTGGTCAAGGTTAAAAATACTTTCCTCAGAAAATAACCAGGAAACATCATGACTACCTGGGTCAGGGATGATGATGATTTTTTTAAAAATTATTTTTAAAAGATTTACTTATTTGTGCATAGAAGCACTGGGGTACAGGCCAGAGGTGTGTGTGTGTGTGGGGGGGGGTGAGAGGACCCACCAGAGACAGAGCGGGGAGCAGAACAGGCAGATGGACTGAAACACACTGCTAAGGGGAGCAGTGGGTAAGGCAGGAGAGGTCTGCTGCGCCGTGTGGGTCAGCTTCCCCAGCGGCGGCAGGGATCGAACTCGAGCTGCAGTGGCTGCGGTTTGCCTCATAGTGCGGTGATTAACCTCCTGCGCCACCAAGGAGGCCCTGATGATGACTTAGCGAAAGCAGAAGCTGCTCGCCTTCCCGGGGGTGGTGTCCACCCTGCACCCCAGGCGGGCTGTGGCATCGCGAAGACCCCACACGGCACAGGACATGCGGTGACGTCCACGCGTGACCACTGGCAGCCTTGCTTTCCTTCCTTTGGAGGTCAGTGATAGCCGTCCTCTGACCGTGCCCGGGAGGGCCTCTGTGTCCCTGCCCGTGTGGCCCTTCTGCGCGTTCGTCTCACGCTGGCGCATGCGCAGGGCTGTGACGTCAGGCCGCCCCCCCCCCCCCATGGACTTCCTTTCCCGGGCCTGGCGCTCATTTTGTCCTCCGACCTGCCCTGGCGCGCTCAGTCTGTCTTTCTCAGCTTCCTGTGGTTGCTGCCACCCCTGGAAGGGGGAGCCCAAGAAGGTACGGTGGGGGGAGGGAACAAAGAGGGAAAGATGAGGGGGAAGGGGAAGCTACATCTCCCGGCACATGTTGGGGGGACAGACAGGGAACAGGTCAACCGGGTCCGGGGAGGGAGGGAGAGTTCTGAGCACACCAGCTACCCTTGGCGACTGGTCATCCGTGGCAAGGATGATTCTACTGAGGTCGTTAATGGGGACAGTGGCAACAGTTAAGGACGGACAAGGAGACCCCTCGTCTCATCCACGCGCTCCGAGGGCGCAGCCTGCAACGGGCGCTCCTCATTAGGAACCAGAGTTTTCCTGACATTTGGGTGCACCAGGACAGCAAATATTTGCTCTTTTCATTTGTCACTTTGTTGCAAACTCCCAGCTCCCTCTTTGCTGATGGAGAAGTGGGGTTTGGAGACTGGGTGGAGAGCACCCTTCAGCAGGACTGTAACCCAGGCCTTCAGACTTGGGGGTGGTGGCTTTTTCAAGACAGTGGGACCCTGGAGGCCAGCAGCACCCCTTCCGCCATCACCCTGCCTGCAGACCCCCAGGCCACAGGTTCCCCCGTGCGTGTGTTTCCAGACAAGCGGCAGCAGCGCACCTGCGGGTTTGTAGAAAATAAATGTGAGAATCGACCGCGGACCCACGGAATCAGTCTCCGGGGAGACCCAGGCAGCTGTTTCAGCAGGTGCCGCGGGGATTCTGGTGGACACTGCGGTTGGAGAAGCCGCTCCAGGCAACCCCGGCGGGGAACGCTTCACGCCAGCCGAGGCTGATAGGACAACCTGCCGTTCTCCGGGAAGAATAAGCAAAGGGAGTTTCCTGGGCACAGCTGAACGAAGGCTGAAAAGAGGTTGACTCATTACCTCTTCTGGGGAATGTCCCCTCTTCAGCCCGGGGGTGGCGGGGCCTCTACTGCGGGGGGCCCACCGCGCAGGGCGGAGAACAGAGCTCCCCAGAGTGTGGGAGGAGGCACCGATGGCAATTTTTCATGCTTGACTAAGTTTCCTAAAAGCGCTCGCAGGGCACATCCACCAGTCAGCAAAGCCACTTGTTCCAGCAGGAGGGGAGGTAGGGAGGAGGGAGGAGCCTGGGGAGGAGCGACTCCCACTGCTGGGGAGACCGTGCCTTCCAAGTGTCGCGGCGCGTCCCTCGGCCCCGGGGCTCCCCGGAGCCCGCCGCCTTTGCGCACAGCCCCGAGCCGTGCGCGCCGCCGCGACCACCTCCCGCGTCGGCGGCCGGGTGATCCCACCCGCGGCGTCTAGCCAAGGGGGTTCCCCGGCCTCGGCGCCAACTGCCCGCCTCCTCCCGCGTCTCCGCCCCCCGCCGGGGCTGCCGGGCGCCGAGGGAGGCGAGGGTGCCGCCGCTGGAAAATGAGCGGTGCCCGGAGGGTGGCCGCGAGCTGCAGGTGAGGCGCGCTGGTCACGGCCCCGCGGGCTCCGCGCACAGCCCGGCTCCCCGCTGCGCCCGTCCCGGGGCTGCACCCCGGGGGGCTGCCGGGGCGCAGGGGGGCGCGGTCGGCCGCGGCCGGAGATGGGAGACTAACGCTCCCCTGTTGTGCAGAGACGTCCGGGCGGCTGATCCTCGGAGCGGCGGGCGGCGGCGGCGGTGAGCCGGGGTCCGCGCGGCGGGCGCGGGGTGCCCTGGAAGATGGAGAAGTTTCTACAGATCGCGCCTCACTCGCTGGCCATCGTCCTGGGCCCGGCCGAGGGCACCGCGGGGGAGAGTTCGGGGGCCGTCCAGCCCGCGCCCCCGGCCCAGCCCCGGCAGCTCGCCAGGCACCACATTGGCTACGAGATCTTCGCCGACTTCAAAGCCGAGAACATGCAGCACTTCTGGAACAAGAAGGTCACGGCCGCGGTGGCCGAGACCTTCTTCCTGGGCTGGATCGACGAGCAGGTCCTGCTGATCCAGGGCAAGGAGGAACACCTGGAGGCGCTGCGCGAGGGCTGGACGCGCCGGGCGCTGCGGCCGCCATCGGGCTTCCATATCCGCTGCCTGGGTGAGTCCCGCCGCGGGGGTCCGTCCCGCCGCGAGCCGTCGCGGCCCGTCCAGGGAGAGCAGGCCCCGCCGCCCCGCGCCCCGGGCACCTCCGCGCCGGCCCGGGAGGGAGCGTGGGCTTGGGGACTTCCCGGCCCCGGGAGCCCGGACGCGCAGCTCTCCCGCCGGCCCGCGGGAGCCTCCCCGGCGGCGCGGGCGGTGCGCCCGGAGGGGCGGGGCCGGGGGCTGGCCAGGTAGGCGGCGGCGCGGGAGGCTCCGCTGGGGGCTGGGACCGGCCGGCTGCGGTGCTCCGGGCGGGGAGCTCGTGCCCACCGAGGACCGGAGCGAGCACGCAGGTAGCGGAGGGCGGCGACCCGGCTCGGGGGCGGGGGCGGCGCGGGCAGGTCAGGTGCGCGCGACCCCCTTCCGGCCTTTTCCGGGGCGGGGGCGAGGGGTGACCCCGCCGCTCCGCGCCACCCGTTTCCTTTGCTTGTGGGGACCCGTCGACCCGCTGCAGGGCCGGTGCAGCGCTAAGCGCCCGCGGTCGCGCCCGAGATGAGCTGTGGGTTTGGCGTCCAGGGTGGCTGCAGCGCGACCCTCCGGCGCTCTGGTGTGTGGGAGGGAGGGAAGGGGCGCAGGAGGGTCGGCCCCCCCAGCGGGAGGAAACGGCGCGGACGGTGGGGGCGGCGGTCGAAGGGTGATGTTGGCCGAGCACTTACCGGGCTGCCTGGACTTGCTGGTTTTTATTGCGCTATTTTATTATTATTTTAAGACCAGTTTGCATCTCTTTTAGAATGTAATGTTTAGTTTGTAGTTTGGGGCCAGCGACTAAAAGCGTATAATAGTCGTGCTTTCTGCAACGAATGCAAGAAGGAAGCTTGCTTTCTAGTCCCAGGATTTAGGAATTCTTTCCTGACATTTTGGGAGGAGGTCAAAAGTTCAAACGTTGAAAGGCTTAATGCCGCCTTTTTCTTTCCACAGTTGCTAAGCTGCTCCCTCGGAAGGGATTAGCTCTACCTGCTAATGTAGTCTTCCAGTAGTGCAGGGACTACTTTTACTGTTTCTAGCATGTTCTGCATATGTAGGGTTTTTAAATTTTTTTTTTTCCTGGTTTTGCACAGCAAAAATCTTCACAAAACTTCCTCTGAATAGACTAGACAAAAAACTATTAAAGTTTGTGACTTGTGTTTTGTAACCCCTGCTGAATTTCAAAAAGTGCTTTAATTTTTTTGACTTCAGCAAAACCTCAGTCCTCAGTGGAGAGTGGAGTCACTAATTAAATTGCTTGGTTATGGGGCCAGGATTAATGCCTGAGACTCATCAGATCTGGTTCCTTAGGCTGCCACTCCCCAGGAAGTGAACAGCACGTGGTCCTTTGCATGGCCGGTGTACAGACTGTATAGACTGCTCCGCAGCATTTTAAGTTTCCCTTTCAACTTGACTTCGAGTTATTCCTCATTTTTATTGTGGAAAATCGCAACCATTTACTAAAGTAGTATGATACCAAAATCTTGTACTGCGCCCAACATACCCAAAAATCTAACTCAAAATTGATCAGCATGTGGCAGGCTTGCCCCAGCTCCCATACCATTTTTGAAATCTCAGACATGCAATTAGTGACATTTGATTTGTAAATATTTTAGCATGTTCCTATTTTTTGTCATTTCAGCAGAATTTATAAATTAATGTTAGCCAAAGAGAAATATGTGAGCACTTTCAAAGGTTCCAAGTTGCTATAGTTAGTTCACTGTTGCCCTGAGCTGGCAGGTAACTTGAGTGGTTCCCAGCGGAATGCAGCTGCATCAGCAACGTCACAGGAATCACCAGCGTAGGAAATATGTCACAGGAAGTATCAGCGCTGGAGGGGCCGTTATAGGAAATACGTCACAGGAAGTACGCTCTGAGGAGGTACCATGATAGGATATGCATCACAGGAGGTACCAGCATAGGTTTGAAGTCATCTTGCTGTGACTAGGTCTTCTAGGAAGTTTTCTCTCTTTGTGATCCGGTTGGATAGAGCTGACCTCTGCATTCTCTGTCCAAGCTGGCCAAGGCTGGGAGGAGAATGAAATGATCTCACCTGCTGAACAGGGTTTAACTCCCTGCCTTGGAAAAGAATGGTTCCGTCACGACAGTTAGGCTTATGTGATTGTTCTGTAAATTTGCTTTTATCTGCTTCATGGGCCTGCATGTTCATGCAGGACAGTGGATACTATCCAGTTCCTTAGTCCCGAGTATTTAGGTTGTCAATTTTACTTGTAAAATCAAAATATAAGAAGTGAATTTACTATAGAAATAACCAGAAGACTGAGCACTTATGCGCTTGCTCACTAGTGCCTGGTGCTGTCCCGTTTCCTTTTCTCCACTATGCGGCCCTTGAGAGATGGGGGCTGGCAATGTTTCTATGTTACAGATGCGGGAACTGAGACCAGTGAGGGCAGATGACCTGCTTGAGCTTATCGCGGACTCAGCCAGGGCTCAAACTCAGGTGCACCTCGAACTGGTGTCCTGGGAGCCACTTCATGTTGTGCGGGTCTTACTGGGGATGCAGAGCTTTCTCAGCATCCCAACAGGTAAAGATTGGAGCGCTGTTTAGCTTTTCACATGCGAGGGTGCGTGGACTCACACAGACTCATCCTCCCTACTTGCGCGCTGGGGGAGCAGTCTGCCCCTCTCCCAGGATGTGCAGCGGCAGGTGCCCTTCCCCACTCAGCATGTCCCTTCTCCTGGCACAGCTGTTAGGGTAATACTTGCTCTGTGCTTCAGGTGAGTTCCATCACCCCCTCCGCGCCCCTAGAGATGTTGGTTAGATGTTGGTGGGCCCAGCAGCTGTGGGAGTGGACTTGTTGAAAAACAGGTGTCCTGACACCAACTCTGGCTTCTAAGATTTGGTCAACCCAGACATGGACACTGGGGCTGGACGCCAACACAGCTCAGAAGTGGCTTCATTTATTTGAAGCAAGACACTTTTGCAGTACCAGAGATGGGCCGCTTGCCTGTATATTGACTTTCTAAAAAACAGAACAGAATTGATATTTAGGAGGATGGTGGTATTTTTTTCTATAGAATATTTACGTTGCATTACCTTTTTTTTTTTTAAAGATTTATTTTTTTATGGATACAAGCACTGGGGTACAGGCCAGAGATGTGGGGGGGTGGTGAGAGGATTCACCACAGAGAGCGGGGAGCAGAACAGGCAGATCGACTGAAACACAGGAAGTACACTGCTGAGGGGAGCAGTGGGCACAGCAGGAGAGGTCTGCCACGTCGTGTGGGTCCCCAACCTGGCTGGCAGCAGGGATCGAACTCATGCTGCAGTGGCTGCGGTTTGCTTCATAGTGCTTTGCTTAACCCACTGCGCCACTAGGGAGGCCCACATTAGCTGTTTTGATAAAATATTTTCTGCTAAACTTCCCTTCTGAAGTACTTTTAAGAATTGAAATCTAGGCCTCCCAGGTGGCACAGTGGGTTAAGTTTCAGCACTATGAAGCTCTCCACGGCTACTGCAGCACCAGTTCGATCCCCAGCCAGGGAGGAGACCCACAGGGTGCAGCAGACCTCTCCTGTCTCCCCGCTGCTCCCCTCGGCAGTGTACTTCAGTCCGTCTGCCTGTTCTGGTCCTCACTGTCTCTGGTGAATCCTCTCACCTTCTGTGACTCTGGCCTGTACCCCAGTTCTTGTATGCATAAAAAGATAAAATAAATCTTTAAAAAACTTTGAATTCTGTACATCTTTTATTCTCCATAGGGTAATAGATAAATTTTTTTGTCTGGAACATCCTGGTATGACCAACTCTTGATAAATCATTGCACTGAGCTGAAGTAAAGTAACCCAATACAAGCCTCAAGTGGAGGCCATGGCCATTTTTTAAAAAGACATATTTATTCATGCACACAAGAGCTGGGGTACGGGCCAGAGGTGCGGGAGGCAGGAGGAGTCACTGGAGACAGAGTGGGGAGCAGAACAGGCAGATGGACCGAAACACACTGCTGAGGGGAGCAGCGGGGAGGCAGGAGAGGTCTGCTGTGCCATGTGGGTCCCTCCCTGGCTGGGGATCAAACTTGTGCCGCCGTGGCTGCCAGTAGCTTAACCACCACCACGGAGGCCCTGTCATGGCCATTTTTATAAATAAAGATTCAAGGACCCTCTTCGGTGCTTTGTTTTTGACCCTGGACCTGGAGCTGTGGGCTGCAAAGCCGGCTGTGCTGCAGTGAAGTAGACTCAGGGTTCTCTACCCTCTGCCGTATGGAAGCGAAGCAGAGAGGAGCACACGTGAGTTGGTAAGGCCTTCCTTTCCTCGCCTGGAATCCTCTTTGGACGTGCTGATTTGGACTGGAGGCTGCTGCGGATGTTCTGACCCAGCCTCCAAAGACAGGGAGGGGCGGAGGGCTGGGGCAGGGGCACTTACTGGAAGGAGGCGGCAACGTTGCCTTTTGGACACTGGACGTTGTTTCCTCCTGCTGTTGGTTTGTCAGTGTCTGCTGTGCCCTTCCGTGTGGGGCTCCCCAGCAGCAAGGCGAGGGGTTGGCTTCATCCCTGAGGTAAATGACTCAGAGGCAGGTAAGACTCGGAGGCAAGTCCAGAAAGAGATTTTCAGGTCTGATAACACCAGGTATTTGGTTTAGGCCTAAAGGGTGTCCCGTCTCCTGTCCCTCACAGTCCCTCGGGTGTCACTCTCCTCTCTTCGTTTTAAATCTGTCATCTTCATGTGGAGCAGATTGATTTATGTTTGAAACTACGGAGGTGCAACCAGGGAGTGACTAGAGAAGAGAAACTTCCTGTAACAGAGGCAAGCCTTCAGCTGCAAAAAGTATGAAGACAAAATTGCTGGTGGCGTAACCCAGCAACGTGACTAAGAGTCAAAAACCGGATGGACTTTTCTCCTTTGAAAACACTTTACATACCTTGTTGACGCTGTGGAAGAAATGAGGCTCAGCAACCCCCATATTTCTTTGTTTTCTTAAAATAATAGTGGTTTCTTTGGTTCCCCAATATAGGTGCACCTTTCATGAAAGGGCCAGAGCTAGACAGCTTGGTCCTGTAGGTGCAGACACGCGGCCGGCAGGCTGCAGTGGTCTCCGGATTGTGTGTGTGCGTGTGAGTCTGGCCAGCGAATTTACTGTAAATTTAACCCTAAAAGCAAACCCGCTTTAAATGTAGGTGCTCAAATTGGTGATGAGTTGATAAGGGCACGTGATGCCAAGTGCCTTTTCATATGCTTCAGCTAGTTCATCAGAGGCACTTTGTGGGGGTGGGGGAGAGGGGCTGGGATGAGGGCAGAAAGAGCACAAGGGACTGAGGTGATGGTGAATTGGTGGTGGGAACTCCCTGGGGAACCATAACTGATATCAAATATATGTAAACAGAGAAAAGAAAATATGCTTTAGCTATTTCAGTGACTTTAGATCCAGGGGAAAAATGCTGTGCTGAAGTGTTACAATTTTTTTTAAGTGATGTTTTTCTGCTCCTTTTCCATTCAAATTTCTGGAAATTTATTAGAAGGAGGGATCTATCACCTGCTAACAGGATGTGTTATTTCCACGAGCAGGTGGGTGTGAATCGGCGAGTTCTCATCCTCTCAGTGCCTGGTGGGAGTCTGCTTTCTTGGTCAGGGTGTCTGTGCGGGCCAATTTCAGGGTCAAGAGGGTGACCTTCAGAAAATGCTTTCCTTGAGAAGAGAGGGATTTACAGTATGTGCAATTGTGCAAAGAGAAAATGTAAGTGATTTTGAGGGCTTGCTTGTATGTGCTCTACAGTTCTGATGACGTAAGCATGTGGACTTGAATGAATGAATACAGCCTTCTGTATAGTGCGGACATATTTCAGTTTCCAAGTAGGTAGGTCATTGTGCCTCTGTCCTCATGCCAGAATGATTGTCCAGGCACTCCGTTTTGTAGATAACTGCCTTCCCAAGTCACTAAAGTTGAAAATGATTATCATTATATCATCTCTTAGTTAGACATAATTGGCATTTATATTCTCCGTTTTATCTGAGTGTTCCACTTTGAGTGTGTTTTCCCCGTTGCATTATAATTTCTTTGAGGGTGAAGACTATAAACTTCAGTTTATATGGTCTAGTCAAGCTCTCTAGGTAATGTGGCTTTATAAATAAAGCACCAGTATACTTATAAATCTAGGTAGTGCTAACTGTTGATGGTGATTCCTAACCTGCCTTTTGTTAGAAGAGTTAAATAAGAAGAAACCCAAGTCAGATTTTTCTTAAATCTGAGAAAAACAAATTAAGAACAAATACTCATGCAGTTATATTTTCTTGAATTTGAGAAAATGAAATTCAAGAACTATAACAGTTCAATAAGGACATTTTCTGAAATAAGGCAGAAGTTAAGTTTCAGCCAGTGAAATAATATCTTTGCATTGTTTGTATCTTTATTGTATACATCTTTGCCTTAGCCCCTCGGAGGAGCCCCCCCCCCCATCTCTTTTCAGATTTGATGCTATGCAGTTGAATAATTTGTTCAAATTAGATTTAAAAATGTAATGCATCTCAGCAGCGGATGAGGCAGGAGAGGTCTGCTGCGCCCTGTGGGTCATTCCCTGGCCAGGGATCAAACTCGCGCTGCAGTGGCTGTGGCACGAAGTTTGATCTCCAGCCAGGGAGGGGACCCACAGGGCGCAACAGACCTCTCCTGCCTCGCCTGCTGCTCCCCTCAGCAGTGCGTTTCAGTGGATCCGCCTGTTCTGCTCCCCACTTTGTCTCTGGTGAATCCTCTCCCCTCCGTACCTCTGGCCTGTACCCCTGTTCTTGTATGCATGAATAAATAAACCTTAAAAAACAGACAAGTTATATGCACATGTCTGAAAAAGAAAACGTTCAAACACTTAGTGTTTGTATCTCTTTAGATACATGACATGCTTGAAAATTTGTGCACATGACCGGTGCGTGGAGTGGCCTTGGCCGCCAGCGTCCACCATGAACATGGTCCTCAGTTTGCAGGATTGACCAGGAGATCTAGAATTCCTGGGTGAATTAGCAAGAGAGTTCATGCCACACAATTTGTCCATGAAAACCTTCTTAAAAAAAATGGTGTTTCCTCACTTTGGAAAACTGTTTTCTTTTTGTTTTTTTACACATGAGATCAGGTGGAACATTTTGCCAGAAATCTGTAGAAAATGTAGAAGTTTTATTATAGTAAATAATCCCTTACTTGAAAAGAAAAATGTCTTCATTAAAAATATTTCTCATGATAACTAGCATTTTTGTATTGACCCAAACTTCTTTGGAGACGAACTGAGAAACTCTAGGTGATTTCTGTGTCCAAAGCGAGAGGCAAGAGTTGGCCGAGTGATGCCGTGTGGACACTCATTCAGTTTGTAGCCCCGGATGAAACATCACTTGTGCTGGCAGCTGGCCTTGGCTCCCCGGTGTGGGTGCTGTGGGGACTGAGCTCGTGGTGGAAGGACAAAGGATGGTCGGTGGGGACCACCACCAGGGCCTGGAATGGAATCCGCATTCTTGGGGGCTAGTGGACTGAATCAAACGGGGAGCACTTCACCGCTTTGGGGCTGAGGTAGTAGACACTGGCTTCCCACACCGCTTAGTAATCAAGGGGAAAGCCTCAGTGCTCCCTAACAAGGAGGTTCATTTCTTCCAGAAGGGTCTGCTGAAGCCCGACAGGCGGATCTTGCTTTGTAGACCTTTGAATGCCGAGGACAGTGCACCCCGTTGGCTGGGCCACCAGGCGGACATGGGCTTGCCAGATGTACGTGTAGAAAGGCTTCAGGGGCCTCCTTTGGGGCCTCCAGGGAAAAGAGCAACAGCTTTGCACGTGTCCACAGCTTTCCAGCGGAGCATGGCACCGATGGTAGGGAAACTGAAAAACAAAACAAAACAAAAAACCAAAAAAAAAAAAAACCCAAAACTGAAATAGGAGAATTGAATGCAGGGAAATCCATACATCATGGGATGAAGATTTCTCCTGTAGTTTACAGATTTATAGCTAGTTAAAAAAATGAGGACCACCATTTAATCTTTGGACATTCTCAAGGCTTCCTGTGGTCTGTAAGAAGTCACATCCCACCCCGTCTATCTGCTGGGTGAACCAGACTCTCAGTTCCTGATATTGGGGGGAATGGTCTTTTCTTAGTCATGTTCTTGAAAAGAGAACTCCAAGAGGATATTTAGAAAAGGGACTGGATTCGGGTGCCAGGAGATAATGATCTAGGGTTTGCATCAGAACAAGCAAGTATGCTTTCCTGGGTGTTGTTTCTTTTCTTTTTTTAAAGATTTATTTATGCACACAAGAGCTGGGGTTTAGGCCAGAAGTGCGGGAGGTGAGAAGATTTACCAGAGACAGAGCGCGGGGCACAACAGGCAGATGGACTGAAACACACTGCTGAGGGGAGCAATGGGGAGACAAGAGAGGTCTGCTGTGCCCTGTGGGTCCCTCCCTGGCCGGGGATCGAACTCGTGCTGCAATGGCTGCGGATGCTTCATGGTGCGGTGCTTAACCCACTGCGCCACCAGGGAGCCCCTGGGTGTTTCTTTCATTTACACAGATGAGCCTGATTCCCCTTCACCCTGTGAACATAGCAGTGGACACGTGGGCGTGGGGTGAGCCAGCCTCTCCAGCATCCTCTGAAGACTGTCTGATGACGGGAAAAACATGTCTATTTCAAAGTTACTGTCCATGTTTTTCCCTGAAGGCGTCAACACTTAGATGTTTTTCATGGATGTATTTACTTTTGAGACTTCAAGTAAAATTACAGGAAACCATGGGGGTTTGATGCTTACCAAAAGGAGACAGGGGATGAGCAAACTTGAAAACTCCTGTGTATCCATCGTGGGTAGAAAAATAAAGTTTGGGCCCTCCCTGGTGGCGCAGTGGGTTAAACAACGCGCTGTGGGGTAAACCGCAGTCACTACAGCACGAGTTTGATCCCTGCTGCCAGCTGAGGAGGGGACCCACATGGCGCAGCAGACCTCTCCTGCCTGGCCCGCTGCTCCCCTCAGCAGTGTGTTTCAGCCCATCTGCCTGTTCTGCCCCCTGCTCTGTCTGGTGGATTCGCTCACCTACCTGCACCTCCGGCCTGTACCCCAGCTCTTGTATGCATAAATAAATCTTTAAAAAAAAAAGAAAAAGAAAGTTCTTCCTCATGTGATGTCTTAGCTTAGAGCTGTGGGTTGTCCATTTTTGTCCCTGTGCAAACTGCCCTGGAGGAGAAGGTGGTGAGGTGGGGTTAGTTATGTCCCTAAACAGGACAGGTGAATGTTCTCGAAAACAGCTTCACAGTGAGATGAGATCTGGAGTAATAAGGGAATGCACGTTGTGGCAGAAGGATCAGCGTTAAAGCCAGATCCCGATCACATTAGCATTAGCAGTGACTTTGCCTGGCTCTCCCATTACTTGGATTTTGAGGTGTGGTCCAGTTGTCCAGGAGGTGCAATCTGACAGCTCCAGGTTATTTTGATTTTGTTGCTGAAATGATGTGCTGTGTCCCTGAGGCTGGTGGCCTGCTTCTGTCTCTCACTTTGCTTCTTCCCGCCTGTCCCTGTCCTCAGGGTCTTATATAGTGGGGTGCGGCACTGGGGTGCGGCACCGTCCCCACCCCAGTGCCCTTTCCTGCCCTCCCCCGAAACAGATGTCCTCAGGGGCTGACATCTTGGTCAGATGGCAGAGTGGGTGTGCTGCCCAGACGCGGGGTGGACGTGGGTTCCCACCCAGCACCTGCAGTTCCTGCTGTGGGGGTCCGGGCAAGAGGCTGTTCTGTGGGCGGGTTCAGTGACCCCAAACCACGCTCGTCTGCCCTTGCTTGCCTCTCTCTGGCCTCCCTGCTTCTTTCTCCAGCCCAGCGGCCCTTAGGTCGTGTCTCTTGCAAGGGGCTGACTTTCTCATCCTGAGTAACCAGCTGCTGGCAGGCTGCAGTGTGGCCGATTCCAGTTGTGGTTTTTGAGGTGCTCCAAGGAACCCCGAAGCCTGAAGATAAGAAAAAACAAACCCAGAAACGAAGCTGGATTTCTCTGTCCCGCCGCTGACCGGTCCAGCACAACTGCGCTTTGCCTTTGAATTGTGTGAGGCTGGGCAGGCACCCCCTTGGCGGGGCGCCCCGTGTGACCATGGGCGTCCGTGGAATGCAGATAATAGCTTCGCTTTCCGCTCCGCCCGGTCGGAGCGAGCCTGTGCCGGCAGGTCCGGGCGCTTTGCTGTCAGGGATCCCCGAAGCGTTACCCCGCGTTACTCATGCCGGGGCGCAGCGGCCTGTAATGGGTTTAGAGTCTGCTTTCCCCTCCCTGCTGCCTCCTGGGTATTTTCTCTGCTGACTCCGAAGGGATTGGGGGTGCGCCAGACTCTCCGCCAAGGTCAGGGTCACGGCTTCCGCCTTCCTGAGCTTGGGTGTCGGGGCGTGGGGCCGGGGCCTCTTCCTGGCTGGCAGCTGGTTTACAAAGTGGGGTTTGCCGGTGCCTCCGCCTCCTCACCGCTGCCAGACTCCCCATCTGCTGTAGCCCCCCGGCTGGGCCCTGGAAATCTGGGGGGGCTGCTCTCTCAGCAGCACCCCCTCCCACGTCGGGCCAAGCACCGCCTCCAGTCCCTGGCAGTCCCTGGCAGACCGGACCCCGCCCTTGCCTCAGGGTCTGTGAGCCGGCAGACTGGGGGTCTGGGGCCCAGACGGGGTTTAGGATGTTCCTGACGTTAACACTCAGCGTCCCCTTCACGCAACGGGTCTCTGCGTTCGGAAAAGTGACGCGATTGGCGTGGGCCTCGCAGCGGGGGCGGGGGCTCCAGCCCGCCCTGGCCCGGGCCAGGGCGGGTGCGCTGCCCACATACTGGCCGCTGGGGCTGGTCTCCCGACGGTCAGCGGGGCCTTTCTCAGTCTGCCCAGAGCACCATGCCCAGCGTCACCTCCTAAGAGGTAAAGGCTAGTGGGGGCCTGGGGGCCTCAGGAACCTGCTGCCACTTCTCAGAGATGCTGAGTGCTTTATTATTAGCTTAAATTTATTTTTTCTTTATTTATATATATTGGACACCAACTGTGGGCCCCAGGGAGTTCCCACCATCAGGTCACCAGTGCTCCGTGGCCTCAGGCCCTCGTGCTCTTTCTGCCTCATCCCGGCCCCTCCCTCCCACACAAAGTGTTTCTGATTTGTCCTTGTCTTTGTGATCTTGTCGTGTTGGTTTTGTTTTTTTTGACTGTTACTGTTCTTTTCTTGAGCCCTTTTTTTGTTCCTTTATACTCCTCGTAAAAGTGAAACTGTCTGATATTTTCTCTTGCCTCCTGACTCATTTCACTGCGCATCACCCCTTCTAGCTCTGTCCATGTTTCTAGAAATGACTCCAGTTTATCTTTTGTGATTGCTGAATCGTATTCCATGTGCCCATGTGCCACATCATCTTGACCCAGTCATCTGTCTTTGGGCATCTGGGTTGTTTCCAGGTCTTACCAAGTATAACTAGTGCTGCAATAAACATGGGGGTGCAGGTGCTCTTTTGGATCAGTGTTTTGTGTCCTTTGGGTAGATTCCTAGGAGGATACTGCCGGGTCAGACAGGGTAGCTCCATTTTTAGCAGGCTGAGGAACCTCCTTGCGGCTTTCCATAGTGGTTGGACTAACATGCATTCCCACAGCGGTGTAGTATTCCTTTTTCTCCACATCCTCACAATTGGTGAGATGTGGAGTATTTTAAATGCTGACTACTTGAAGCTGAGAGCGTGGGTGAAGGCCCTGGGGGCTTTTTGTCCTTTGCCCTTTTCCTCATCAGAGGCCGTCACTGCTCCCCCTTTGTGACCTGCGAGAGTACAAGCCGGGACCCGGTGTGGTCTGTCCATAAACAAGCCATCTTCAGCAGACATGAGGGCGCTGTCATGCAAGGTACCCCCCTCCCTCATCTTGATGCCCCTCCCTGGGGCCCCAAACACAGAATTACCTGGGTTCTCTCCACTATGCTTTAAAATTCACAATCATGGGGCCTCCCTGGTGGTGCAGTGGGTTGGGCAACGCACTGTGAAGCAAACCACAGCCACTGCAGCACGAGTTCCATCCCTGCCGCCATCCCTGGGCCAGGGGAGTGACCCACATAGTACAGCAGACCTCTCCTGCCTCACCTGCTGCTCCCCTCAGCAGTGTGTTTCAGTCCATCTGCCTGTTCTGCTCCCCACTCTGTCTCTGGTGAATCTTCTCACCCCCTGCACCTCTGGCCTGCACCCCAGTTCTTATATGCATAAATAAAAAAATAAAATTCACAGTCATAAATCCCCTACATGTACGTGATTATATTTGGTCTTTTTCGCCTTCTAATCTGCCTGATATGAATCTGTTCGTTGGTCCAACCTCAGAAGTTGGGGGAATTTCACCCTGGGATCTGACATAGTGAAATGACTTCCCAACACTGGGCAGGGAGGGTCCCCCTAGACTGGGAACCTGCGCGGGGTGCTCAGCCCTTCCAGAAATGGTTGGGCCTCGCTGCTTCAGAGTGAAGCTAGAAAAAAAAGCAGTGGTTTTCTGCAGCCTGGAAGCAGCCTGCTTGTAGCCGGCATCGCGCTAACCTCCACAGGCGCTTATCTCCATGTTAGGAGAGGCTGAAGTTCAGAGATGAAGTGTCCCTGAAGGTGCCAGTGAGGGGACTTCAGCAGAGCCCCAGATTGACGGGTGTCTGACCAGCCCACTCTGACTCCCCCAGAACCTTCAAAGCTTCTTCAGTCATTTTCCTCTTTCTATAGAATTTTAAGTACAGTCATCTATCTAATTGGGATCCTCTGCTCTTTAAAGCTATTATCAGAAGGGCCTGCCGTCCCAGCAGCTTGCCACAGGGGAGCTGGGCAGTAAAAGGCGTCCCTTCCCACTCATCTGGAAGATGTCCTAGCCTCACGGGCCTGGAAAGCGGGTGAGTGTGGGGTGCGCCGCTCTGGGCTGTCTCCCTAGTCAGAGGGTCCTTGAGTCTTCAGGCCTTTGACCCACAGGAGCTTATGGCAAAGCCTGTGTTTGTGGTTTTCTTTTCTTTTTTTTTTTTTAAAGATTTATTTTTTTATTTATGCATACAAGCACTGGGGTACAGGCCAGAGGTGTGTGTGTGTGTGGTGGGGGGGTGAGAGGATTCACCACAGAGAGCGGGGAGCAGAACAGGCAGATCAACAGAAGCACACTGCTGAGGGGAGCAGCGGGCACATCAGGAGAGGTCTGCTGTGCCATGTGGGTCCCCTCCCTGGCCGGTGGCAGGGATCGAACTCGTGCTGCAGTGGCTGCGGTCTGCTTTATAGTGCGCTGCTTAACCCACTGCACCACCAGGGAGGCCCATTTGTGGTTTTCGAGCCAAGGAGCTGGTGCTGCCTGAGGTATGGGTGAGCCCCAGTGGTGGACAGCTTCATCGGGTCTGGAAGCTTCTCTGATGAGTGGGCCTTTCAATTCCAGCAATGCTCATCTTTCTCAGGGTTTTTCTTGGCTCTTCTCCACTGTGCCTCCAGACTGTAAATACTCAAGGACAAAGATTTTGCTCTTTGATTCATCTTAACTATTGAAAGGGTGGTGTATACACCGTACATGAAAAGGGTTTAACAACAATACAACCTTGTCCTTCAAATGCTGCCTTGGGTCCTGATCTCTTTCTCAGATATCCAGACGAGTTCGGCCATGCAACCTACAACATCAGCTACCACTTACCCTGTTTTGATGAGGTACATCTCCTGTATTCTGGCAAGCTTGAGAAGCTTCAAGTGTTAAAGTAATTTGACAGTTTTATTTAATGGTTGTATTGAACTTCATCCCATACGCTGTCACCTATCTGTAAATAATATGGGATTAAGATCATCCTATAATTGTTATCGGACATGGTGAGGGGCATCTTGGGACCCCCAAACTTGCGGGCCCTAAATGGGTTCTGCCATCCGCCATGTAAAGACAAAACATACTGTAGTGCGTATCACCTTCAGTGGAAAGGAACAGTAGTAATACAGTTACCGTGAGATGAGGGAAGAGAAGAGGAAGAAGCTTCCCCCTGAAACATCCAGTTACCCAGCCCCTTTGGGTAAATGCCCAGCCAAATAGGGCTGGACCAGAGCAGGACCAATTGGGCCCAAACACTTGCCCCAAGTCTAAGGCACCTTCTGGTGGGGATCCATAGGGAAGCGGCAGAGAGCGCTGGAAAGAAAAGAGCAAAATCAAAACCCAAGTCAAGACAAAGGCTGCTTTGTCAGTCTCCCCACGGGTCTGTCATCCACGCCTGCCTCTTTCAAGTGTCTCCTTCCACGTCCCCAAGTCCCTGGTACAAGTCCATGGCCGAGAAGCAAGTGTGACTTCTTCACACGTCCTTCTGCGGCATGTGCCTCCTCAGGTCCTCTTCTGCCTCTCCTGCTTCTCCTCGCAGCTCAGCCCAGCCCTCTCTTGAGTGGGGCAGGGAACCTGGAACCTTCCCTTTCTATGGGCCTCACTCTATGAATTCCAACAGGGATCCTCTCCTCTTAAGCTTTACATTTTTCCCTGGATCATACAGTAAATCAGCTATTCTTCCCACTTCCCAACATACCCCATATTTTAAAGTAAATTATTTCTCACTGACATTCTACATGGAGCCTTTTCATTTTCTGAGGCCAGGGGCTGGGGCTCACTTCCTTAGCTAAATTTCAGTTACAACTTCTATGAAAACGCACCCTAGAGAGATGGAGATGGAACAGCCAGCCATCTTGATAAATGCCAACAGGTTCTCAGCAAACAACAACAGAGGTAGTGGCGTGTGATTGTAAAACGAAAAAATTCTTGACAAACTGGTTAACATTAGCAGGCAGCAAAGAGAGGAGAAAGTACATTTTATGAGAAGAACTATTTTAAGGACGTGAGTTCTGATACGTGCATGTTGCACAACGCACAGGGACGAGGCCTAGTAGAAGCAAGGCCATCTGTGTTGGTCCCAGCTGCCCGGGGCTCGTGGTTCCTTGGAGCATGTGCAACTGGGAATTGGCTGGCAGGGAAGCACACGAGTGGGCATGGCTGTGCAGGTTCATGGGCCCGTGGACGGGGTTGACCAGATAGCTGGAGTCTGGCTCTCTTCCCGGACCACTACGTGTGGAATCCCTCCTTGGCTTTCTTCTGACGTCCGTGTCCCCTCTCCTCTTACCTAGCCTGGGTGTTGAGGTGCTGAGGGCCAGTGGTGATGGGTAGTCCTTGGTCTGTTAAAAGCACCCCAGACCCAGTCAGCGGGCCAGGAAGGGGCTGGGAGTTTCCACTTTCCCTCTGCCTGCTGGGCAAGTCTACTGTGGTTGACCCCAGGGCCACTTTGAGGAACTGACGCAAGTCATTGTGAGGTTCTATCACGCTTGCTCTTTCTCTCTTTGCACCTTCACTCTCACTGGGGCCTGTTCTTTCTGTTCCCGTGGCCTTTGTGAAAGCCTGGGAGTTCCTGACCCTCGGCTGCTTCCTCTAACCTTCTGGCTCACAGTTCTCTTCCGTGAGCCCCATTCCCAGCAGAAAGGCTTCTCCTTCACCCAGGTCCTGCCTCCTGTCCCAGTCACTGGCCTCGGAGACACAGTGCCACACCTTCCCCTGAGACCTTCCGCCCTGACCCCCCAGCTGGGGACGCCATGACGCTTCTTTCCACTTGGATTCTCTGCTCTACTTAACTCTTACATAGTTAGAGCTGCCGGCTTGTAAGAGAGCCAGGACTTCGAGTCAGGTGATGCTGTGACCTCCTGCAGGCCCCTTCATCTCCCTCCGTTCTTCCCCCCTTCCTCCGGCTGTGACATCTGCCCCCCTGGCTGGGTGAGGCCCGTGTGAGATCACATCCTGGAGGGATTTGCTGGCGCCACGCCTAGCACGTGTTTAGGTGAAGCCTTCCCTCTCCCTTGTGTGTCCCAAGTCCCCTGCTGGGCCAAAGACCCTGCCAAAGAGAGAGACTGTGCTCTCCGCACCTCTGTTCTCAGCGCCGAGCTCACAGCTCAGTAGGTTAAACGGCTGCAGAAAGTAGGACTGGCCGCAGGCACCGTGCCTGGACATCGGAACAGGGGCGTGCCCCACGTCCCGACACCGCCGCGCACTTCATCGTAGCAACAAAGCTTGGAGGCGGGTGGCTTTAGTCCACGAGGGGAGAAGCCGAGGCGCAGAGTGACTAAGCAATGAGGCCAAAGTCCCCGCGCTGCGATGCTGCAGAGTCAGTATTTGGGCTCCAAGTCTGGCCTCAGCCTCTGTGCTGGTCCAGCATTAAGTGAGAAAAGACCCATTTTATATAGTGAGACGTGTCTTCCTGCTCAGAGGGGAGAGACTGATGATGAAGTCCTTTAATGGCGTCAGCGGGTCTCGCTTGTAACCACACCCTACTCCTTTATTCCGCTTAGGGTCATTTTATGTTATTTATTTATTTATTTAAACAAGTTTATTTATCTATGCATGCAAGAGCTGGGGCACAGCCCAGAGGTGCAGGGGGTGAGAGGATCCACCAGAGACAGAGCGGGGAGCAGAACAGGTGGATCTACTGAAATTCACTGCTGAGGGGAGCAGTGGGGAGGCAGGAGAGGTTTGCTGCACCTTGTGGGTGCAGCTCCCTGGCCGGGGATTGAACTGGCACTGCAGTGGCTGCAGATGCTTTTAGTGCTGAGACTTAACCCCTTGCGCCACCAGGGAGGCCCCCCACTTAGGATCATTTTAAAGCAAGTCCCAGCTGTCACATAATTTCATGGTTTATACTCAAGTCTACATCTCTAAATGATGACTTTCCTTCAAAAAAGCAGAATCACAATGCCACAGTCACACTTAAAAATATCACCTAGCCTTCCTTCATGTGAACTACCCACTCTGTGTTTAAATTTCTCTGATTGTTGCATCAATAATTTTTACAGTTCATTGGTTCAGATCAGGAGCCAAACAAAAGACGGCCTATTTTTCATAGTGATCTTTCAGCAGAGTACCTGAAAATGTGTACTGACTGAACTTAATCCGGCAAATATTTGTCGTGTGTCTGGGTTTTGCAAGGCACAGTTTTTTCCAAGAAGCTGTCAATGGGCCGTGGTGACTGACTGGACTGAGAAAATGGAGGAGGCACTGGCTGTTTTCTCCTCCGAGCATCTAAGCCTGGGTGAGTGATGTGTTGAGAGCCCTTGACGGAGACAGGAGGGTGAAAGAAAAAGCCCCAGGAAAACAGCTTGGGGTATGTGTTTGGAATCTAAAGTGAAATCATATCCTGCCTCCGTGTGTATCTTCTGCATTCCCTCCTTCCTCTCTCCCCGTCCACTCGGTTCTTCTTCAGGGACAACTGCGAAGTTTCCGTGTTGGCCATTTTCTCCCTTTAGAAAACTGATAAAAGTTGGGGGGTGTGCTTAATGATGACAGAGTCTCTGAGCAAAGTGGGGGGTAAACCCATGCCTTTCCGTGACATTACTCCTACGCTGACAGATTTCAGTTCTCAGATCTGCTTTTATTGTTCAGTCTGGCTGTCGTGCCCTGGGAACTGTCGTATTCTTCGAGCAAGCATCTGAGAACTAGAAAAATGAGATTCTGTGAATTCTGTCTGCTTTGTCTGGGGGACCCTGTGAACTTCAAAGGGAGATGGTTGTGATTTACCTTGAGTTGCCTGGAGTTTTTTCTGGATTTACACACTTTAAACTGGATAGAAAATAGCAAAAGTCTACTGCTGAGAACTGCTGCTGCAGACATAGGTGTTTCATCAAGCAGATTTAAGTTGTAACAGGCAGAAGGAAGAAAGCAATTTGACTTTGGTGCCAACCAGGAGATTAGAACAGCAATTTGCTTATTTCAGCTGTTTTATAGTAGCATTTATAAAGTTGACTAATGTCCTCCACAGACAGTTGGCCAACGAGCATGAAGAAATGAGATTTTAGAAATAAAGTTTTACTCTTTTCATTTGCAGAGAGGTGAGGTGGTAATCAGTTTATTTTTTAGTCTATCACTTTCTTTGGGTAGAGAAATGTTTGATTTATGTATGAATAATTTTTCACTCATTAAAAGTTATTTTCAAAATTTCATCGTGAAAGTGCTGGATTTTTGGTGAAACATCTAGTTATTCTGCTGTGCTTTGAACTTAAACTTCAGAACTACAAGTTTTCATGTTTGAAATATTAAAAATACTAATCTCTATATTCAGCATGGTTTGAGACAGACGTGAGATTGTGAGTTGTTGAAGTAGCAAAGAGAAAAAGTGTGGGGAAAGCCTGTTTTCTATTCCCTTTCTGTTAAAATTTTTAGCCCTTTGCTTTATTGCCTGTCTTTCTCTGTTTTTGCAGACTTTGCCACCTCAAGAGGAGTATCTATAACTAGAAAATTATATATAGGTAGAAAACGTCTGTAAGCAAGATTATAGTTGCTTCTCATTTTCTTGATTTTGTATTAAACTGTAAGTCACTAGTATAAGTAACACAACAGTTTAAATTTCATATGCAAATCAGTCCCTGGTCACATGGTCTGAGTCCCTGGATCATGCCCTACCTGATACCGCACTGTCTCTGCAGTTGGCAGTTACATGGGCGAATACATTTTTTGTAATTTTCAGCCAGCTTGATTTGGGGTTTCTGTTACTTACAACTACAAGCACCTACTTCTAGAGAACTTTATAAACAGATTGTTGTGTGTTTTGTGCTAAAAATGAGAAACAAATCATCCTCTCTGGCCCAAGGAATTTACTCTCAAAGAGACATGAAGAAAAGTGAACTGTTATTGGGTGCCTGTGATGTATTGAGCCTGACGCTGGGGGTCTTCACAGTTTGTTCTGAGGGTGGGGGGTGTTATTGTGGCAGATATCTGCACAGGGGATATCCTTTTGCTCAGTTGTGATGGTTGACTGGGGTGTGGCTGGTGAACCCTTCAGACACCTCCAGTGCCGCTGGACTTACCTGCTGGGCTTACCTGCTGGTGACCATTTCTGTCCGGGGACTTAGGCCTGCCGCAGGAGACAGCGTATTTCTAGTGCCTGTGTTAGGAGGACTAATTCCATGTGCATTGCTGACAAGCGCTGTGCAGTCATTTGGCGCACCCCTACTCGTCTTTATGCCAACGTGTTGTCCTTGTGCACGTCAAAGAATTGGGCCAAATGTAGCTTAATGTTCTGATGCTAAAGAGAAGATTTCCCTCCTGTTGGCCACACGCCAGCAGACGTGGGTTATTCAGTCCTCCATGGGCTGAGGCGCAGTCCAGGTGCCCGGAGCGGTGACCGCTGTGGGAGCCGACGTGGTTATCGGCTTCTTCGGGGTGATGACACGTGGCCGATGCTGCACGTCGTCCCCTGGGTGAAAGGAAGGTGCTGTTCGAGGTCTCCACGCTGGGTGGGAGAGGTGGCCGTGAGGGCCCTGGACTCCAACCTCGGAGCTGGCCTCACCTCTGACCTGCTTCCTCAGGGAGCTCAGGGCTGGCCTGGCAGTTGCCACTTTTTGTGGATAGACTACATGAGGGTATTTCAGGGTGATTTGGGGCGCTCCTGTTAGTTGAAGTGAGTGGGAGTGGAAACAGCTTTTATCAGAGGCCAGTAGCTCAGTGAAAAACAAATACATGGGCCTCCCTGGTGGCCAGCGGGTTAAGCAACGCACTGTGAAGCAGACCACAGCCACTGCAGCACAGGTTTGATCCCTGCCGCCGGCCAGAGAGGGGACCCACATGGCGCAACAGACCTCTCCTGCCTCACCTGCTGCTGCCCTTGCCTGCTGCTGCCCTCGGCACTGTGTTTCAGTCAGTCTGCCTTTTTTGCTCCCCGCTATGTCTGGTGAATCTTCTCACCTCCCGCGACTCTGGCCTGTACCCCAGCTCTGGTGTGCATAAATAAATAAATCTCTAAAAAAAAGAAAAACAAGTATGTGCTTCCTTCGCACGGAAAAGCAATAATGACGGGTCCTTCTCCAGGAATGGGACATTTTGCCACCCCGACCCAAACAGCGGGCACCTGGAGTCACACAGCGAGGACGCTGTGTCCAGCGCTTTGAAGGGAAGTGGGAACAAGCAGGTCTGCATTTTGAGAACATTTATTTTTGATGAGCCACATGTCGTTAGCTCGTTCTCAGGGCAGAAGGCACACCCGTTCCCTCTTGCGCTCAGATGTCCCCAACCCCGCGTCAGGAGAGCCGTGGCCTCTGGTCACTCTGCTTGGGGGAGACGCCCAAAACAGGGCTGGACGTGAGGCCTGAGCCCCCGAGTTACTGGGTGCTGGCCTTGTTGTCTGCTGGGGAGGCGCAGGACGGGAGATGACACATCAGTGGGAGTTGTTTGCTGCTCTGGGGTCCACAGGAGAGGCCGGATGCAGAAGGTCGAAAGGGTCGTCCCATAAAGAACACACCGTGGAAAATTGTCCAAATGTGAGGAAAAGTTTGGCAGGAAAGAAACTGGCTCTTGCTCCCGGACTCATTCGTACCCCTGGTTCTGCCTTAAACTTGGAGTCTTTCGTTAGAGGCTTTGCCAAATCGCATCTCCTGTCAGGAAACAGCTGGTTAGTTCCTAAAAAATGCAAATAATTGTCTGTTTCATCCACACTTGTTTCTGACTACCCTGCTGGAAAACTGAGACATATGTCCATGTTTTGTGAGTATCTGATTTAAACTACGGGGGAAAGGAATCGTCTGGCAATATTTTAGTAGATGCTGAAATTTTGTGGTGCAGTTAGATGGAGCTAACAGAATTCTGCTGTGTTGTAAAAAAATTAGAACTATTTGTGAAATTTGCTAATTTGTTCCTGTCTCTGCCTCAGACCTGCGTTCTCCCTGTTTCTCTGTAAGTCAGCCCCACTGCCCCCTGGTTGCTGGGGCTGAACTACCTTCTCATTTCCTCCCTGACACCAACTCTGGTGATTATGGAGGTTGCTGACACCTGCTTCTGAAAGAGTGATTCTCATTATCACCGCCGCCCGTCCTCACACTTAATCATCCTGTGCCACCTTTCAGAGAAGACTCCAGAAGTCAGCTAAGGACTAGAGGACTTTATGCATATTTTTTAAACTCAAGAAAATGGATTCTGACCTGCACCCCTATGTTTATTGCAGCACTATTTACAATAGGTGAGAACTGGAAACAACCCAAATGCCCCAAAACAGATTGGATCAAGAAGATGTGGTGCATATACATGATGGAATACTATTCAGCCATCAAAAAGATAAACTAGAGTCATTCGTAGGAACTTGGACAGAGCTAGAAGGGATGATGCTCAGCGAAATAAGTCAGAAGGCAAAAGAAAAATACTGGACGGTTTCCCCTCTAGGAGGAAGAGAAGGGAACCAATAAGGGACCAAGGAAAAGAATAGTAACAATGAAAAAACAAAAACAAAACCAAAAAGACAAGAAGGACAAATCAGAAACACTTTGTGGGGAGGGGGCAGGACTGGGATGAGGCAGAAAGAGCACGAGGGCCTGAGGTGACGGACTGCGGGTGACCTGGTGGCGGGAAATCCACGAGGGCCACCATTGATGTCAAATATATATAAATAAAAAAAGAAAATGGATTCTGCAGCTGTTCAGTAGCCTGTTGCCAGTTCCTTACATTTTATCGTCTTTCTTTTCCTCTGAGTCTTCCCTCCATTGAAATGAAGAAGAGGCCAGCGCCACCTCACGCCCTTCTGAGCCCAGGGAGCGCGTGCAGCCTCCTTCCCCCCATCTGAGGTCCACTCACTGCATCTGTTTCTCGAAGCTGTCTGCTGTTGCATCTGTTCTCAGCCTTACATGACTTTGGAAGATCGGTCTTCTATGGAGACTATTTGGCTAGCTTGTTAACAAACTTCGATCAGCCAGGGTAGCGGCATACTCAGAGCTCCTCTCCTGAGATCACTATGGTTTAGCAAGTTTCCTACCGATGACTTTGGCGCTTAGTCTCTAAATGTGGCTAAAGTAATTACTTGCAAAAAGTCAAATCCGGGTTAAAGTCCCCACATCTCCTTCTGATTCTGGGGGAGCTTTTGTGCTTTGCAACCAGATCCTCGTGTCTATTGGGACATCCTTCCCAGATTCTTGCAAAGTGCATGCGTCCATGACCAGCAGACGCGGGATACTCTTCATGTGACCGGTGGGGTTGGCCCAACGAATCTTTACAAGTTGTCTCCCTCACAATTGTTGGTGAGGGGGGCGCAAAAAAGGAACCTTGTTCTCTGTGGGTGAGATGGTAAACTGGCCCGGCCCCAAAGGGAACAGTATGGAGGTTTTTCAGAATACTAAAAGTAGATCTACGGCTGATGCAGGTTCCACCGCTGGCGCCTACGCAGAGGATGCAGAGAGGACAACTCAAAGGGGTAGGTGCGGTTGTGTGTCCACTGCGCACCGCTGATGTTTGCAACAGCCAAGTTATGGACGCAACCCGAGGCCGAGGCAGGTGGGGTGGAGAACACGTGGTCCTTAGGCCCAGCGGAACCGCGCTCAGGTATAAAAGGTAGACCAGGTCTTGCCGTTTGCAGCTACACGGGCAGGCGGAACTGGAGCGGGTGATGCTTGGTGAAATAAGCCAGAAGGAGAAAGACAATACCAGACGGGTCCGCTCAGTGTGGACCAGAAAGAAACAAAGCAACGGAGCGGAGAAAACCAAACCACGGGCCAAGCCCGAGCTATCGGACCAGCAGGGGTGTCCCGAGGGGAGGGGCGCAGAGGGGAGGGCCGGATGGCCTTCGGTGGAGAGTCACCCTTCTGAAGGGGTGTCAGCCTGTTCCCCCAAATCATGCACGTTGTTGTAAACGAGGTGACCGCATTAAAAAAGTCTAATAGAAGAAAGTGGCCTGCTTCTCCAGGTAAGTCCAGAGCGCGGTGTTTATTCCTGAGAATAAGATAATTTGTGAAATGTTACCTGAGCTCTTCTTGGAACCCACTCTTCAAAAGCTTCAGGCTACCGGGGCAGCATCCAGAATAGAGGGCGCGGGTGTGGGCAACTGCTGCCCGGCAGGACGTGGGGAGCCGTGCTGGGCGCTCCGCGCGGGGTGGGGGGGGGGGGGNGCGGGGGGGGGGGGGGGGGGGGGGGGGAGAGCTTTGCGTTTCTGCAGAGTGTTTTCTCGCTCAGGCCTACAGAGCTGGGCCAGAGCGGGCAGGGAGACCGCCACGAGGTCCAGGGTGATGGAGACCCCCAAGCCCGGGGAGGCCTGGGGTCGGGGAGTCTTCCTGGCGGAGCGGCCCGGGTCAGGGAGCTCCGCAGACCGCCTGAAGAGGGGAGCGCCCGGGGGCCGCACCCTTTCCTGCCGCCGCCCTGCCCTGCCCACGGCTGCAGCGCGAGTGTGCGGGCGCTGCGCGGAGACGCTGGTGTGGGCTTCGGCTCCGGCGTGCATGCGTACTGAGTATTGTGGCACTGGCTGCTTGCTGTGGTGCTGAGTGTGCATCGTGGTACCGGGTGTGCGTTGCACTACCGGGTGCGTGGCGGCACCGGGTGTGTGTGGCGGTACCGAGTGTGCATTGCAGCACTGGGTGTGCGCGGCGGCAGAGGGTGTGCGCGGCAGCAGCGGGTGTGCGTGGCGGCAGCGGGTGTGTGTTGCGGCACCGGGTGTGCGTGGCGGTACTGGGTGTGCGCGGCGGTACCGAGTGTGCATTGCAGCACCGGGTGTGCGCGGCGGTACCGGGTGTGTGCGGTGGTACCGGGTGTGCGCGGCGGCCGCGGGTGTAGAGTGCAGTACCTCATGTGGGTCGCAGCGCCGCTGTGCACCGCAGAACTCGGCCTGTGCCGCGTGAGTGTGGAGTCTGCCTGGTGTTTCCCCTGAGTGTTTTGGATCTTGACATGCTGACTCCCTCGCTGTGGTCTGTTCCGTCTGGGCCAGGCCACCTAGGTAGGTGGGCAGCCTAGGGGTGTGGGAGCAGGGGAGGGAGCAGCTGCCTGACAGCACCCTCCAGCTTTGTGTGTCACCGCAGGGGAGTCCTTACAGCCCCCACTGCCTCAGGATCATCTCAGCCATCCTGCGCTGCCCTCTCTTCTTTCTGTCCTGTGGTGCTGTTCGCAGGAGGTTGCGCCGTGGAACATCGTCTCTCTGAGCTCTAGCAGCTGCTTTGGGTCTGTCTGGCTGGACATTCATTTATTCCTTCAAGAAACCATGTTTGTCCAGAACTCTGTGCCAGGTGCGGGCGAGGGGCTGAGGCCTCTCTGCCTTAAGGAACTTGGAGTTTGTCACCGAAGCCAGGTCCCAGAGGCCACAGCGGTTCGGGCCGGGGGCTCTGGGAACCCCTCTGCACTGTGAGGGGCACATGTGCCCAGGCCAACGTCCTGACACCCCCATAGCACAGGGCTGGAGAGGGGCCTGCGAGGGGTGCGTAAGCAGAGCAGAGCCGAGTTGGGGTGCCAGCCCCTCTTCACAACTGTGTGGCCCTAGTCCACGACCACGTTTTGGAAACTGAGTCTTCACCTGAAAATAGGCGAAGAAGATCGCAGTGTCCAAGGGCCTTCACTCACTGCTTGCCCACCAGTAGACCCAGTATGTGAATGAACACCAGCGTCCATTTGTTCTCACGCCTTTCTTCTCGCTAACTTTGACATCCGCTCTGGAGTAAAGTGATTATTATATTGTATGGGGCTGGTAGGTGGGGGGGTCCCTGCTCTGCCACCAAGCTACTCTGTGACTTTGGGGAACCTGAGTCTTTTTCTCTTTAGGTCTTCTACTGATTGGGCGAGGACCACCCTCCTGGGGTGGGCAATTTGCTTGATTTAAGGTCTGCTGACTACATGTTAATTGCATCTACCCAGATGCTATCCCAGTGACATCTAGACTTATTTTGGCTAAATATCTGGGTACCATGGCTCAGTCAAATTGACACATGAAATTCACGTCATATTGATATAAAAAGTTCTGGCACCACTGAGTTTAGTGTTTACATACATGCAGATTAAAGAGTGTAATGTTTCCTGAGAGCCACTGGAGGGCACTGTGAGCAAGGGGAAGGGAAGGTTGGCTCATGGACTCTTTGGACAGACCAACCTAACTCCGCTAGGAGCAGGAGGGAGCTTAATCTTGCAGTGGAGAAAGTTGCTGTCACCACCTGTGGGCTTACTCTGCAAAGTTATGGAGCAGAGCACATTAAAGACCAAGGCTGGCGATAGAACTGTGACTCTTTGTGCCTTTCATGTTCTTTCCATTTAGCATATCCTAATAATTGACATTAATTATACGATGGTATAAATGAATAATTACTGGTTATGATCATTGAATGGAAAGAACTTGATGGGAGTCAGTTTGGTTCTTGTAAGTTGCAGATGCAGAAGGGACCTTTGCACCCTCTGATGCTGCCCGAATGAAGAGCCCATGTGATGTGTGAGCATGCGTGACGGAATGACAGCCTTGCAGACCCGCAGCGTCCGTGCTGGCTCCACAGACAGCTTGGGCGAAGACTCCGAGGCTTTGTTTGTCCTTTTGTAAAATTTTGTCTTTGAAGAACACAGGTAGGGGCATGTGGCACATGGCGACTCAGCGTGCCGAGATCCCATCTTCCCCTGGTGCGTGTGTGCACATGCATGTGTGTGTGTGCACGCATGGGGGGGTGACTGGGATGCCCCAAAATAAGTATAGAAATTTTCTCTGCCAGGTTGTAAGAAACAACCTGATAATTTTATTTTGGGAATTTTTTTTTTTAGATTATTTATGCATACAAGATCTGGGGTACAGGCCAGTGGTATGGGGGAGTGGTGAGAGGATTCACCAGAGAGAGAGAGTGGAGAACAGAACAGGTGGAGGGGAGCAGCAGGGAACCAGGAGAAGGTCTGCTCCGCCATGTGGGTGCCCTCCCTGGCTGGGGATCGTTCTTGTACTGCAGTGGCTGCGGATGCTTCATACGGTGGTGCCTAACCTGCTGCATCACCAGGGAGGCCTTTTTTTTTTTTTTTTTAACCCAGATTGGAATGTAACATGTGATGATTAGAAGCACACGATGTGTGTGAGACGCTGAAGTATTCAAAAATGAATGGGCTGTTTAAAATAACAAGGACCTATTTGGAAAACCGTGGTTTCAAAGAGCTTCTCTTTGTCCTTGTACCTCCAAGCTCGTGCTTGTGAGCCGAAGAATGAGTTCTCCGGCAGGTTCGGTCCTCCCTGAGCTGCTTGGCTGGGGGTTGGACTTGCCCCGCCAGTGTCTGTCCTTGCTCTTTGACAGCAATCGGAGGTCTTATGTGTGTTAGTTGTTGTGTTTTGACTGCATAGAATGGCCGTGTTGTCCACTCCATCTCTTAGAAATGCTTTTTAAGTGGTGATAACACATGTAGCATCTTCAGTGGGAATTCTAATAATGTGGGGCCTCATGGGCCTACTTCTTGCTGGCCGGAGCCCTCTTCCTGCCCTGAGACTGGTCTTACGTGTCAGGCCCCAAGAGTGTGAAGGGATGAGCTGCCGCGCGTTTGTGGCAGGGGGTGGATGCTGGGGGCATGGGGTCCCCTGGAATGGTATGGGAGCCGCTGAGTGTGGGTTCCACTTAATCTTGATGCCCAGCAAGTCACCCCGCTCCTCTCTTGGCAGCAACAAGAACATCATCTAGAACTGTTTACGTGTGTTCCCCTCCCTCCCCCCCAGTTTTATTGCGATAGAATCAACACTCAGCACGAGTTTAAGGCTTCCGGCAGGTAACTTGACTAACATAGAGACCAACTTTTTCTAAACTTACGAAGTTCAGAAGATAGGGTCAGAAAAAAAAAAAACCCAAAAAATAAGTTCAGGTGTTCCAAGTTTAGAGCAGATGCCTGTAGAGACCTGCTCTGTTTTGAGGATTTATTACTGGATGTCCCGTGAAAACAGATGCAGCATTGAGCTGGCAGTCCCCGCGGTGCTGAAAAAGAGCGGGAAGATGAAAACTGCTATCTGGACTTTTGTTTCCCTCAGTCATATAACTTAAGAGAGTCGTTTACGTACCAGATCTTCCACGGAACCGTGAAGACCGGGAGGCTTTGAGTGAGAGCTCTGGCCAGCGGTGGCTCCTGGATCTGGTGTCCCTGTGTAACCCTCTGAAGAAAGCAGCTGGATGATGAAGCCGCTTGACCTTTTCGTGCGCGTCCCGGCGCACTCATCTGACCTAGCCACAGGCAAGCCCAGTGCCTGGGAGCCTCACCCCTTCCCGGCTTGTGCTGGAAGCAGCAGTCCTGCTGGTGACTGACAACCCCCGACTGTCTGCCAAGACCCCGGCTTTGCAAACGCACTTACATGGCTTGTATTGGTTCGTTGTGCCACATTACACACCACGCGCTGGCTGTTCAGATGTTTGAATGCAGCGTGGAGTCTGTTACCTTAGTGAAAAGGCAGACGGAGAGCCCAAGCCTTCCACGCAGCTCTTATCAATCCCCTTTAATCATAGCCTGTTAATGACTCATTACTTATAAAATGAAGTCGAGGAATCCTGCAGCCTCTCTGTAGTTCCTTTAACTTTTTTATTTTTAATTTAATTTTTATTGATTTTCCTTACAATGTTTGCTTTCTTTTCTGGGTGTAGTCCCCATAGGGTTCTCACCACCAACTCACCCTTGCACCGTCACCACAGTCCCTGGTGCTCTTCCCATCCCGGCCTTGATTCCAGTCCCTCCCTCTTCCCTGAAGAATGTCTCTGATTGTAGCTGTGTGTTTATTTTTGTTTTGCTTTGTTGTTGTTGAAGTTATTATTTTTTCCCTTGATCCCCTCTATTCCTCCTATAAGTGAGACCATCCAGTATTTTTCTTTTTCCTTCTGACTTATTTCACTGAGCATCATCCCTTTAAGCTCCATCCATGTTTCTGCAAATTGCTCTAGTTTACCTTTTTGATGGCTGAATAATATTCCATTGTATATGTGTACCACATCTTCCTGATCCTTTAGTGGTTTTTGATTTGACCACCAGCAGGGGAATGGATGTGTGGCAACAACACGGGCCTGTGAATCCAGTTGCCTTGTCAGTGTCCACACTTAATAAAGTGAGTTCAGAGCTGGGTGGGGACAGTGGTCTAAGGCAAAGGTCACATCATCTTAGGGCACACCTGCTGTCTCCGTTCTGTTGGGACATGTGTATCCTCAGCCAAGAAGGACCGGCCTGTGGTCCTGGTTGTGTGATTTTAGATATGCTGTGAGCCACTTTGTCCAAGGTCTTTGAGAGTTGTGTGGCTTTTGCATAGATAAACTAGGGCACAGTGCGATTCACATGTTTTGGGGAGGAAAACCCCTTTTCAAGTAAAATGACATGAGGGTAAAATCGGAACTTCTCGTTGGTGGATTCTGAGAAGAATCTCAAACCTCACCCTCACCTTTCCCGGGGCACTTCGCCCCCACCTGTGCACCCTCAGCCCTCGTGGGCAGATGCGCACGTTGAAGATGGGGTGTTTCTGCACGTGAGTTCTCAGTGTTCCGCGCTGACTCACGAGTGCAGAGGCATTTCTGTGCCTTCTTGGGAGCGGAACTTTAAGTCAGGGTTTGGCTAACTTGGCCTCGAAAGCACAAGGTAGTAAATATTTTCAACTTCTGGGGACACATGGTCCTGTCCCTACTGCCGGCCATGCCACGGGGACCCCAAAACCACCAGAGACACATGGGGGTGAGCCAGTACGGCGGGGCCGGCAGGTCTATTCCTGGATTCCAAAGTTTGAATTTCATATAATTTTCACATGTGATGATACAGTATTGCTTTGAAATTTTAAAAAGATTTTATTTATTTATTTATGTGTGCAAGAATGGGGTGCAGGCCAGAAGTGCGGGGGCGGTGAGAGGATCCACCAGAGACAGAGTGGGGAGCAGAACAGCCAGACTGACTGAAACACACTGCTGAGGGGAGCAGCGGGGAGGCAGGAGAGGTCTGCTGCGCCCTGTGGGTCCCTCCCTGATTGGAATTGAGCTTGGCCGTAGGGGTGACAGTGCTGAGATTTAACCCCTAGGCCACCAGGGAGGCCCCTGCTTTGAATTTTTACAGCCATTTAAAAAGAGACAAGCGATTCTTAGTTCACAGGCACGGGAGCCGCAGCTGTGCTTGGTCCGGGCCTGCTTTCCGAGTCACTCAGAAGGTTTGACCATGAAGACGAGGGAGCTATTTGTGTTCAGCTGAAAAACTAAGGTGTTCGTAGTTCAGCTTCCCTGACAACCTCTGGCCCTTCTGACACTGCTACACACGTCTGCTTTGTGTCTCCGAGGCTGCTGGCTCCTGGCGCACCTTCTCCAGCACCGGCTGAGGGGCAGGCGGTTAAGTGCAGGCTGGGCCTCCTGGCCACGTGACTGGGGCAGAGACTAAAGAAAAGGCGGTGGCTTCAGATTTAATTCTTGATTTCTCCCCAGAGTTTCTGTTTCCCTTCTATTTTCCCGGGAGTCCACGTCAGGAGCCGGCTAGAGAAACGTGTGCCTTGGTGCCTTGGTCCCCGAGGCGCTTCTTGCGAGCTCACTCATGTCAAAACCAGAGTGTGCGCCAGTCGAACTCTGAGAAGGAGCCATCACCGTGGAGCGTGGGGGAGGGAGGTGGGGCCGCTGGCAGGGTGTCATGGCCTGGCTGGTCCTGCCCTCCTGCCTCTCTCACCCCGCAGCTCCAGAGCCCAGTTCCTGGAGAGGTTGAGGGAGGAGGTGGGAGCCTCCGAGCAGGTGGCGCACTGTGGCGTCTCGTCCCCTCCACTCCCTCCCCTCTTTCAGGGCTTCCTCTGGGCAAGAGCAGCCTGGGGAGCCCCGGGAAGGGACCTGCTGACAGGAGGCCAGGGTTCCCGCATGGGGGTGGGGGGGTGGGGGGTGGGGTGGGGGCTGGCGTCTGCGCGGGAAGCTGCCTGGCACCTGGACAGTTGGCTGTGCCGGGCTCAGGATGGTGACTGGTGGCCTCGGATTTGGAAGAGGAATGAGGGGTAGGGAGCCTCTGGGGCTCTCGAGCACAGCAGGACGTTACAAAAGAGACCTTCCAGGAAGCAGACTCTAATCGTCTTAGAATCCGCCAAAGCTGGAGGCTGGCAGCCAGGAGGCTGTCTTCGTGATGCCGACCTGCGTGAGGACGGGACTGTGGGATGAAGAGGAGGGATGAGAGAAGCCGCCATCGGCTCATAGCCTCACGTGGGGAGGGAGGAGGGGTACTCTCTGTCCTCGTCTTCTAAGGACATGAGTGCCAACATGGGTCCCCCCTTCATGGCCTCCCCAGCCCTCATCTCCAAGTGCCGTCACACTGGGGCGAGGGCTTCGGCACATGGCTTTGGGGCCGGTGCAACCTTCAGGCCACGGCACTGTCCGATCTCGGTTTCCACAAGAAGAACAAAGCAGAGATGGATGTTCTCAGAGGCGGAGTGAATTCCCCGCTTGCTCTGACCAGGACTCCACGTCGCCTCTGCCACAAAGCCACATCCGGGCCGTCCCTGAGCTGAGCTGCAGACTGGTGGGAAGAGGGACAGGAGCAGAAGGTGCAGGAGCTCGGGCCAGCGCCAGCCCCACCGGCATGCTGGCTGAGAGGTGCTTTTCTGCCCGGAGACACCCGTGCAGGGTCGCGTGACCTGTCGTGTGTGTTTTCCACCCAACCATGATGGTGAGGGTTGAGTGCGTGGTGTACACGCACATGTGTGTGAGTGTGTGTGTGTGCACTGTGCAATGGCTGTATTCTTTGCTATTCAGAGCCACCTGCCTGGTCAGTTGGCTGGGGGGTGTCGTAGCCCCTTCCCCCTGCCCCCAGAGATCAAGACCAGGGTGTGGGGAGCCCCACAGACTTTCCCAAGATCACATCACAGGTGTGTGACGGTGCCGAGCTTGAAGCCCAGCCTGAGACTCAAGTCCAGTGCGATTGTCGCATCCTGCTGGTGCCTGCAGCCTGGGCGGTTGAAAAGCGCTCCTCTAAGCCTTATCTTTGAGGCTGGATAACAGAGTTTCCTGTTTCAGCTTCCCCGTCCTGCAGCTCTGCTGTATTTGATCCTGCAATCTTGTGTCTCAGTAAGTGTTGGGGTTGTTTGAAGACTTTGGAACTCTGAGCAAATGCCTTGGGACTGTTTAAAATGGGAGTTGAAAAGAACAAGAGCAGAGACTAAACAGAAAGGCACAGGAGACGCATTTACATTTGTAGACTCTGATGACCCCAGCGATGGGGTGAGCGCTGAGGACCCTTAATTATCAAGAGCGAGGCTGTTCAAAGGCTCTGTGCACTGAGCCCGTTTCTACCAAGACTGAGAGAACTTTGCTCAGCTCCTGGAGCGGTCTTGCTCCCGCAGGGCAACCGGCTGTCACCTAGCGCAGCTCAGCGACAGTGTACTGAGTGGGTCCCGCTAGCTAACAGAGTTGTGCCTGCAGCGAGCCCGCAGAGCAGCAAGGAGAGCTGCCCACGTGTGCCGTGGTGTCCCCGCTGGCTCTCCGACGGCACTTCAGAGTTCAGGAGAGTCAGCTTCAGCAAGTAGTCAGGAAAAATAGTCTTTGATGTTGTTGACAGCAAGAGTGACACTGATTCTGTTTGCCATTCTTTGACTACTAAATGGAATCTTTTTGTGATCAAGCTCTACCAATTTTACACATAGGTGATGCACATTTATGGAGTGCCAACTGTATACAAGGTTCTGTGGTGTGAGGGGAGATAAAGCCGTGAACAGACTTGTAAATATCCTTGCCCTTATGAAACTTGTGTTATTGTGTGAGCAGTCAGTGTTTCCCCTGCAGTCTGCCTGGCAAGTGAGATAAGTGCCCTCAACTGAGTCTCCACAGACTTTCAAGGATGTAATATTTGAGGAAGATGAAGAGTTTTGGAAAAAAGTGGATGTAAGTGTGAATTCTAACTCATCATATCAGTATTCACCAGTGAGCACTGTTTTAGAGTGTTAGAGAATTAGAGAATGTTAGAGAATTAGAGAACATTAGAGAATGTTTTCTTGCTGTGTCTTAATATTCCAGAAAATTCTTTGAGAGTTTTTTCATAGATATTTTGAAAATTTCATGTGGAGCCTAAGTAGGATTTGGCCGCTGACAGCCAAGCCGAGTGTATAAATCGATAGTGTGTAAAGATCACTGATGTGGAAACATGTAATCTGCAGACTGGGAGGTGTTGGGTGGTTTAGGCCAGCGGTTGAGTAAGTGAACGGTTGAGTCATTGCTTTAGGGTCTGTTACTGGGGCATGGGTGCAGCTGAACCACTAAGCATTCAATGACAGACACCATGAGCAGCATTAATGTGGCTTGGTCACTAAACATTCTTATTTTTCTGATTTCTTGAGGACAGTGGAGGAACAGAAGCACATAAATAAGAGAAAGACACTTAGTACCTCGTCAGGAAGTTTACCTGAAAATCAAATAAAATAGGCATGTTAAAATAATCAGCATACATAGTTCTCATTTGTAAAAAGCATATGCTGCTTAAAAAACATTTTTTAAAAAATCAAAGAACAGCTTATAATTCTTTCCCTAAATGGAAAAGCACTAATAATAAAAAGAAAAAGATTAATTGCCCAAATATTTTATTTGGAGTTTCACTTCAAACCCAAGAATTCTTGACTGTTTCCAAACTTGGTGCAAAGGAATTTTTCTGTTCCAAATTAAAAAAGATAGAACATGGTTTATTGGTTATGTTCCCACTTCATGAATTTAAATTTTAGAGACACATTAGAAAATAACAGTACAAATAAACTGCAAAAACTGTAGAAGTGTTGGTGGAAGAAAAACAATTTCCTAAAGGTTGCCTACAGATATATTCAGATTATTCATATTCGGAATTGGAGCTAGAATGTACTAGGTGATTTATTTTTCTAGTTTTAGGAAAAACACCTTGATTTTCTTATCTTCCTTAAGTTATTATAAAGATAGTAACGTGAAAAGCTACAACAAAATGGTTGCCCGTAATTCCATAATCCATTTATTCCATACTCTTTTTCATATGCCAACATGCTTTTTAGTAACTATAACTGTAATTGACCCATATTTCTTTAGTCTTTAACTCAGTTAAATATATTTTGTATAATAAAGGTATAAACTTGAAAAAGAAATTTCTAAATTTTAAATCTCATTTTTACCTAGTTCCAGTTTCTTTCCTTTTTTCCTCATTTATCTATCTATCTATCTATCTATCTATCTATCTATCTATCTATCTATCTATCTATCTATCTATCTATCTATCTGTCTGTCTGTCTGTCTGTCTGTCTGTCTGTCTGTCTGTCTGTCTGTCTGTCTGTCTGTCTGTCTGTCTGTCTGTCTGTCTATTAATTATTTATTTATTTTTACAATGTTGGCCTTCTTTCCTAGGTGCAGTCCCCATCGAGTTCCCACCACCAGCTCCCCCGTGCACCGTCACCACAGCCCCTTGTGCTCTTCCAGTCCCGGCCTTGGTCCCAGCCCCTCCCTCTTCCCTGCAGAGGACTCTGATTTGTAGTTGTCTGTTTAGTTTTGTTTAGTTTTGTTATTTTTTCCCCCTCGATCCCCTATAATCCTCCTATAAGTGAGGTCATCTGGTATTTTTCTTTTTCCTTCAGATTTATTTCACTGTAGCTCCAATGTCCATTCCAAAATGTTTAATTTTTTTTTTTCAATCATTAGTCAAGTTGGTGAAGTTATAGTTGTTGTTTGCTGATATAATCTTTGAAAAGATTGCCATCATAAGCAGTTATTAGGACTGCAGTCTTTTTTCTTCTTCTCTCTTACTCTTAACACTGTCTTAGAGTTCCCGTAGTCCAGTGAAATATTTGGACGTTGAAAATGCATTCAGGAAAGCAACAGTTGACTTCTTGGGTGGGGGCAGGGGGGAACAATCCAGAATACTCATTTCTCTCTTTATTTAGCCTGACATTTGTGGGTGAGTGAAACCATGTTAAACAGTTGCTTTATTTTCTTATACAATCAGCAGTTTTACTCACTTCAGTCATCTTTTTGTGTCGAAATCATTTTTTTTTAAAATTAAAATAAAAAATAGAAGCTATACCTCATGTAGCGTTTTCCTTCTCAACTTTTGATTGTCAGTTAGATGAGTGAATTGTAAAAAGAACAACTGAGTTTAGAGAATTTTTTCCTTACAGAAAAATCATGTTAGCAGTAAAAGAAACCATTGCTGTGTAAAGCTCAAGATGTGTCATTTAATGGTATCCATTTAAAAAATACTTTTATTGTTTACCTCTGGTAGAGAGTGTCAATACAATGTTAAGATCATTAATTAAAGGCCTATAAATGATCTAAAATTATATCCATCTCACTATGGAGTTAGCGTCTTCACCTTGCATAGAAATTTATTGAGCATCTCACCTACTGTGTGTTGAGTATTTTGTTAAACATTGAAATGTGACCGAAATAGAGACTTTGATTCTACTTTGTCACCTCACAGTACACATCACTTTGCAAATGGCATGAACACGTATAAGTTGTGTTGTCAAGAAAATCACATGGAGCAGATTTTGGTTCATTTAAAAAAACCTTTAAGTGGAAACATAGAAAGCATAATAGTCACGCAAGCCTGTCTCTAAGGCAGTTCTTTAGATTCCTAAATCTAAAGTGTCCTTTCCAAGCCGTGGTGATAACTCTCAGATAATATGGAAGGGCAACGAGAGATGTCTACCACAGCTAAATACAAAATAGAAAGTAGTGTGTGCATTCGGAGAAATATGGCTAAGCTGGTACAGGAATCCAGAAGAGGGAGATGGTTTCAGGTGGGGGGTGGATAAAGGATCATCACTGGGACAGACTGGATAGATCTACATACAGAGCTGGGAGGTCGTTCCTTCCAGACCTAGAAACATTTAAGTGAACTTTAGTCAGAGTGGACATGGAGTAGTCGACAGTGACCTTGAGTGTCGAATGTGTTACACATTATTGGATTATATAAAGTATTAGAAGTGGGACCAAAAAGATGGAAAAGAGACCCAAGTGTCAGGTCTTTGATGCAAATCCAAGAAAGTGAATTTCATTTGCTAGAAAGTCAAGAACCATGTGGTTTCACAGCAAAAGCCTGATTAATCTGCCAGCTGTTTTTAAGCATAGCAGTTGCAAATTCAAATGTCTGTAAAGGCCCAGCAGGTGACAAGGAAAGTGGAGGAGGCGTAGCTTCTTCAGGGGACTGTCAGCATTCAGTGCTTGTAGACTACAACCTCTCCCTCTCCTGCAGACTTACTCTTTTGTCTTGCACAGATGCTTCTTCATCATAGATTACATCTTTATAACACAAGTGCCCTTTAACAGAGTTATAATTGTTGTTGTATGTACTTGTCTTTTAACTCATATAGAAAAAAGGGCATCACCAACTAGATATACATTAATATTGACTTTTATATTTACTATATAGCTGTCTTTTCCAGTGCTTTTATTTCTCTTTGCGGATCAAATTTATGGCGAGTGTACTTTCACTTCAGCCTGAAGGACTCTCTGGAGTGTTTCTTATAGGTAGGGCAGGTCTACTAGTAAGAGATGTGTCCAGTTTTTGTTTATCTGGAACTATCGTAATTTTTCTTTCATTTTTGAAAGGTAGTTTTGTTGAATATAAAATTCTTAGTTGTCTTTTCCCCCTTTTTTGCCACTTACAGTGTCATTCTGCTGCCTTCTGACCTCTGTGGTTTTCTGATAAATCAGCTATTAATCTAATGGTAGATCCCTTATCTGTGATAATTCTCTCCTTTTCTGCTGCTTTCAGGATTCTCTGCTTTTTCAACACTTTAACTATACTGTGTCTCAATGTAAACGTATTTGAGTTTGTCATACTTGAAGTTTGTAGAGCTTCTTGGGTATGTTAATGAATGTTTTGTCCATTATTTCTTCAATTGTTTTTCTGCCCCTTTCTGTCCTCTCTTTATGGAATTCCAATTAGGCATATGTTGATATGTTTCCATAGGTGTTTGCGTTCTGTACATTTTTACACATCATTTTTCCTTCCTGCTGCTCAGATTGGATTAGCTCAATTGAACTATCTTCATGTTTGATGATTCATCTGTCAGTTCAAGTCTTCTATTGAATCCCAATTATTGTGCTTTAGTTGCTGTATTTCTTAATTCCAGGGCTTCTGTTTGCTTTCTCTCTACAATTTTATTGACTTTGTGATAGTCTCTATCTGATAAGATGTTTTTATGGCTTTCTTTAGTCCTTTGTACATGGTTTCCTTTTGTTTTTTGAATATTTAAAAAATAGTTTATTTTAAATCATTGTCTAAGTTCATTATTGGGATTTCCTCAGGGAAAACAATGATTAATTTCTTGTGTGGTATGTATGGTTCATGCTTTTCTGTATCTTTACATGTCCTGTAATTTTTTGTTGACAGATGGTTATTTTGAATACTGTGATGAGCTACTCTGGAATCAATATTACCTCTCTTTTCACAGGGCATGTTGTTTCTGCTTTTTGGGGGTTGTTACTACTTATTGAGTTTTTAAAAAAGATTTTATTTATTTATTCATACAAGAGCTGGGGTACAGGCCAGAGGCACGGGAGGTTGAGAGGATTCACAAGAGACAGAGTGGGGAGGACAGGCAGATCCACTGAAACACACTGCAAAGGGGAGCAGTGGGGAGACAGGAGAGGTATGCCATGCCATGTGGGTCAGCTCCCTGGCTGGGGATCAAACTCACGCTACAGTGGCTGCGGAAGCCCCGTAGTGTGGCACTCAATCCTTTGCACCACCAGGGAGACCCCTAATTAGTGAGTTTTCTGAACTAATTCTGTGACATCTATATTTCTTGTTATGAATGGCCATTGAGGGTCTTTGTTTGGTTAGCTTAGTGATCAGAGAGCACTTTAACAGATATTTCCTTAAGCATCATAAACAACAACAAAACAAAACAAAACAAGAACAAGAAAAGGTCAGAACCAGTAAGCCGTCTGCTGGGGCATGCTGTCAGCCCTCAGCTAGGCTGTTTACTTCTCTGCCTTTGCCTTCACTTCCTGCTCGCACAGAGCCTGAAAGTCAGTTACAAGCGAGCATGGGGCCATCACGAGCCCTTTCTCACCATATACCTGACCTGGGCATGTGTATAAGCTTCTGCTTTCCTAGGAAACATGGGAACTTTTCAAAGCATCCCACTCCCAGTCTTTCTGCCAGGCTTTTTGATGGATCTGCTGTTTAACCCAAACAGTATCCCTTCCCCCAAGTTGCAACAGGTCATTAATTTGTCTTTAAACACTTTTGACAAATGAGGGCCTCCCTGGTGGCACGGTGGCTTGAGCCTGCACAGTGAAGCATCCATGGCACAGCAGTGCGAGTTCAATCCCCAGCCAGGGAGGGACCCACATGGTGCAGCAGACCTCTCCTGCCTCCCCGCTGCACTCCTCAGCAGTGTGTTTCAGTCAGTCTGGCTGTCTGCATCCCGCTCTGTCTCTGTTGAATCCTCTCACCTCCCGCGAATCTGGCCTGTACCCCAGCTCTTATATGCATGAATAAATAAATCTTTTAAAAAAACCCACCATTTTTGACAAATGCCTATTGGCTAGTTACCTACCAACCCAGGGGGAGTTCTGAATTAGGTAAAATAAAGTTAAATCCTCTGTACCAGTCTTTCAGGGATCCACCAGGAACCAAATGGAAATAGCCATAGTTACTGAAAACGAAGACGTCTCTGCATCTCCCTGCACCAGCAACCCCGCCAAGTTGCTGCTGTCTTCAGGACCACCACTGAGCCGGGTAGTGAGGGCAGGCAGCCAGGGTAGAAAGCCAGAAATCTTTCCTGCTGACACTTAGCTGTCTTTTTCTTGATTACACGTTCACCTGCTCTCTGTAAACCTTTAACGAGTTCCAGATTTCAGATAAAGTTGATTCTGACAGTTTTGGCCAGTTTATTAGCTGTTTTGCAGGATTGGCCCTTGGAATTCCCTATTCCACTATCTTCACTGATGTCACTGTGCACATGTGCTTTAAAGATATTGTATATGTGAAATAAAACATGCGTGGGAGTTAAGTGCAAAGTACTACCTTACTGTCTTCGGCATAAAGCAAATTGGAGAGGAGAGAGATCAGATGAAAAGCAGAAGAGTAGGAAGTAGGGGGACATTGACCTACTACCCGAACTTCAGGCATCAAAGCAACACAGTCTTCCTAGAAAGTCAGAGTTCTTGGCTCTGAGCTACTGGGGTGACATTGCTTGCTTGGTTGCCTGTAATATACAACTTGACTAATACTGGCTCAGAAGATAGGAGTTTGTTGGACTCCTATAATGAGTAACCTGAGATGAGCCATCGAGGGCTAGAGAAGCGCCCGCTGCGTCTGTTAAGCGCTCAGGCTCCGGTATCTTCTCTTTCGCTGTCATTAGCATTGTGTCTCCTACGTGTTCTCTTACTGCCTTTTGGTCTCAACGTGGCTGCTGTGGCTCCAGATATCTCCTGTGCATTCAAGGCAGAGAATCGACAAAAGAACTTTTCCGGGTAATTTTTTTTTTCAAGTTGAAACAGAACACTCCCCCAGAAGACGTCTTCTATTTAATTAGCCACAAAGAGGGCACGTTTTACTCATGTTACTCACGGGCCAAAAGAAATGCGATTACTGTGCGAAGTCGCGATTCTTCCTTTAGGGTTGAGGAAGGGCCTATCCGTCCAGCCTTAAAGGAGCAGGGTTCAGTGAGCCAGCGAGAAGGAAGGAGGCTCATCGTCAGGTGGGCACTGGACAGGGGGCCAGAGGCAGGAATAGAAGTGGCGGATAAGGATGGGAGGTGACATCATGCCCAGATTGGAGAGCTGTCCTTGCTGTCGGGGAGGTGGAGGGTGAGAAACGAGGATCACAGATAAAACACGTCCGCATGGTCGTCTGATGTGAGCCGAGCCGTGGAGAGGCCCAGGCAGGAGGAAGAGCGGAGGCGCCCCAGAGGAGCACAGCCTGCCGAGCGTCTGCTCCCAGCTCTGACTCTGCCTGGCGGCAGTTTACATTTCCTTCAGCGCTGGCAAGCTGCTTCCGACGGAAGTAACCACCTCCAGGTCCCTAGACAACGTTTCACTCCGGGGCTGGCGATTCTAGCGTTGGACTGCAGCAAGGGGAGCGGTGAGGGCCAAGCTGAGAATTGGCAAGAATCCCAGATCTAGGAACAGCCAGCTTTGCTGGGCAGTTATTTTGGTAGGAGGTTGGGGACAGGCTTGGAGGTGAAGCCCTGTTGAAGGCTGGAGGTGGGCTGGGGTTAGGAAACTAGGAGCTTTTTGACTGAAAATGGGGCCTTCTCCCCGGTGGCATAAGGTGTTGAGCGCTGCACTGTGGGGCTTCCACAGTCACTGCAACACGAGTTTGATCCCCAGCCAGGGAGGGGACCCACATGAAGCAACAGAGCTCTCCTGCCTCCCCGCTGCTCCCCTCAGCAGTGTGTTTCAGTAGATCTGCCTATTCTGCTCCCTGCTCTGTCTCTGGTGAATCCTCTCACCCCCTGCTCCTCTGACCTGTGCCCAAGTTCTTGTATGCATCAGTGGATAAATCTTTTTTAAAAAAAAAAGGGGGGGGGGACTTTCAAGAGGGACTCACCACCAGTGCCACCTCAAGAGAAACCCCCATGAGGAGCAAAAGGCTACCCCCTCCGAGTGGGGCAGGTCGTGGGAACTGAAGATGAGGCCAGCCAAGTACAGAAGGGGTCAGGTGGCCTTTGCAGGGAGGGAGAGGAAAGGATGTGGCTTCTTGCCTGTAGGGAAGAGACGCACAGAGCGTTTTGGAAATAACCCTCACAGGACTTGGCGGGAAGAAGATGATATCGGGGTCTGCATCTGGGAGATTGGCCCACCCCAAACAGCCGCCATTCGTGAAGCTTCAGTGCTGTGAGTCCGACCCACGCATTGGCCCGTAGGTAGGGATGCAGCTGGAGGTGGAGGCTGGAGTTACCACCCAGGTGAAGGAGCTGGCGAGGAAGAGAGTTTTGTTCACCGGCCGGAAGGAAGGAGACAGCCTTTCACGCGTTCGTATTTGTTTCTGAGTCAGTTTATTTCCCCCTGAATTTATTTCCAGATCCCTCGTATTTCTGCCTGATTTGCCTTCCCCAGTGTTTGCAGCTCTGCCCGCTTGTGCCCGTGTATCTGGTTTTCTCACACTCAAAGTTTTTTAGATTCTTCAAGGACAAGCGAAACAAGACAAGATAAAAACACTCAGAAAAGGGAAGAATGCCCTCTTCCCACCGGAGATGAGGATGTGCGTTTATAGTTCCTTACGATGTTCATTTGTAGTAATTATTATTTATGGATAACCCACCCTTTTCTTAAGTAAGGCTCCCTTAAAACTTGTCAAAAGGAAAATACGTTGCTATTTTCTCCTCCACTCTTTAATCCTGCAGCAAATGGGAGAAAGGGAGATGCTATCTTATTTCACCCACATCCCAATTATTCTAAGTTGAACAATGTAACCACACCCTGTACTTTGGAAGGAGTACTTCTGTACACCACAAAGGGTTCTTTTTTTCTGTATTAAGTTAGTGATGGGGCTTTAACGATTTATAGGTATAAGGGAAAAGAAAAATAATGAAAGTCTGTAGAGCAAAATCCATGTTTCCTAAGTTGGTGTAAGAGCACCTAAGCATAAGTAATAGGAGAAAGGGGCAAGTTTTTAACAGTCAGAAAGTCTAAATTGTTATTTGAACCTGTGGTTTGGAGACTACAAGTTTCAAACACATGTGGCAAATGTAAAGAACATTCCAGACGGAGGTCAAAGCTATAGAGACGGTAACCACGTAATTTACTGGTGAAATCAAGACACTTTTGAGGGTGAAAGGTAGTGTTGGGAATCCTTATGGAAGTGTTCTGAGAAAAACGGGACTTAGGTCTTGCTAGTTCCAGATCTTAATAATGCTTGCCTGTGTCCCTAATTCAAGGTGAGACGCAATGGAAAGTAAGCATTTCCTCCTGGTCCTGGCCTCTAAGTCGAAGTACTATTTTGTTATGTAAAATACAGGTGGTCCCAGGGCAGAAAAATGCCCAAATGGTCTTGTCTTAGCTGCAAGACTTCCCCATTGGCTTTCAAGTCAAGGTGAGGGCTTGGGAGACAGCTGAGAGGATGCAGGGCCAACCCCGAGGTACTTAATGACTGCAGTGTGGGCTTTTAATCTCCGGTCCAAAAGTTACTTACCTGCCCAGACACGCCCTTCCCCACCACCAGGTCTGGAGAGTGTGGGAAAAGGAGCCGGCCCTCGCAGCCAGGGGAGGAAGAAATGTCTGAAGGGAGAAATGAGCGGCATTGGTATTTATTTTAATGCAGCCTGGAATCCAGCAACTTTAAATCTCTGTGCTGCTGAAGGAGAGCCCAGGACCTTCCCTTGCAGGGGAAAAAAAGAAAAAGAGGATTGAAAAGTAGACAGAACATGGCTATCTTGAGTGCTGGAGCCCACAACCAGGAAACCTGCAATGCTGAACGTAATAAAATGTTGACAGCAGTTTCACTTAACATGCGGTAACAACTCTGGGCTCGAACGACATCTTTGGCACCAAAAGAAATCAAGAGAAGAAAAGCAGTGGTTGTCAGAACCTGAAGGAAGCCACAGATTATTTCCATCTGCAGTTTTACAGGCCCTTTGCAACACCAGGCAGCCAGGACGCAGGCTGGAGAGTGAGTATATTGAGCTCTGGGGTTTGCTGGGAAATGGAAGAAACTCAGAAATTGGTCTGAATTGTTAAATACAACGCTTCATAAAACCTGACAAGTAATTTTTTTTCAAGCGACAGTGGCACTACCAGTTCATTTGTGGAAAACCTGGGCCAAGGGCGGGGGGTGATTTGCATGCTTATTGGGGGCATACCGTGCTGTAAAGCTGGGCTCTCTCAGCCTTGCCCACTTTCATGATTTCTCTGTAAATGTAGAATTATTGGTAAGTTGCTTTCCAATTTCCGATGGTTCTGGTTTTGGTGCCAGAAACTCGTGGGAAGGTCGTGAAGTGTGTTGAATAAAGAAGTCGTTCATTGCTGTCACTTAGCTTGGAATTTTCTCTTATTACCCAAAAGGAAGTACTTTCGGGTGAGATATCTTGAGATCAACTTTTTGGCTCATGTTGACTATTTGACATTATAATTTTGTACAGTAATTAGATTCCATATAGTTGTGGTCTATATCTGGAAACAAAATGCGAAACACTAGTGTTTCAGGTCCTGTGTGTGTGTCCTGTGTGTGCACGCAAACACATGCACACGCCTTAAATCAGGGCTTTTCAGAGACCCTAGCCCTAATTTATAAACTCTAGTCCTTGAAAAACTATATCTACTCGGGAGCTGGAGGGGGAGGGTTGCAAAGAGGAGCGATGAGCTTATTCTTTTCCATGAAAAGTGACTCATGTTTTAAAATAACAAGGAGCAAATGAGAGGCCCATTTATTGAAAATGTTTACATAGGAGTTAAAACCTATGTAAATGGAGCCATTTAAGTAAATTATTTGACATCAGATTGAGAAATAGAATCTTTCTTACAAATGGATTTGATAGAGCTCACAAAAAGTAAAATGAAATGGAGTAATTTTAACTTGAAAATGGCAATTAATGACAGATTGCAGAAGTCAGCCAACTCATTGTCACTTAGCTCTTTCCCACTCAACACATATGGATGGTTGTTTATAAACAGGGAATGCTTTTCAAAGTGCATACGAACACTTGGCAATTCTTGGTTCGTTTGGCAACATTAGAATCTTAGATCTTTAATACTTAGACTAAGCTTCTGGATATGAAATAGTCTGTGGGTAGATCTGTTCTTCCCTTACAAGCTCAGAAATCTGAATGTTTAGTAAGAAACCACCCAGGTTTTTCCTGAAGTAAGCTCAACTTCACAGAATAACCCAGTATGAAATTTTGGCTCAAATTACAATGAGGAAGCGTGGAGGCGACCCGCAGTTTCCACACCCGTTGAACACAGGTTAGCGAATAGGTTGAATCATAGTAGTTTAAATATTTAATCCTGAAAACAACTCATCCCAGCCGCTCACTTGCCGTGAAAGTGCGAATTCCAGTTTCTTCTCTTCCTGTGGCTTCTCTGACGGTCCTATAGAGCGTTCTGCTTCCTTAATTAACGATGCAGATTCTTTTAGTTCATAGACTAGTCTGGGGGGAGTAATTACGCATGTGTGAAAAGAGGCCGTGAGGTTTTCTGGACACTTGGGTCTTATTTGATAAATGATTGCTTCACTGTAATAAATGGACCCCAGTGCCTTAAAAACGTTCATATAATTTCCACATGTTCACTTTTTCTTGCGGGGAAGTGTAACTTATGGCAAGAGTAGCTGTACTGAAGAAAAACAAATGGTCACATGTGTAGCATACCTTCTGAAAATATCCCAGGGTGGGAAAAACTTTGGTAACGCTTTTGGGCATGTTCCTAATCTACTTCTGCGTGCGAATGTAAACACCTTCCAGCTGAGCGGCAGAAGCGCCCAACAGGCGCGGCTGCGTTCCCCGTGCTAAAGGCGTGTGAGCAGAGTTTACGCACACGCAGGCGGTATGGCTAGAATTAGGTGCTGGAGAAAGTTAATGATTCCTCCGGAAGGGTGTGATGGAGGGCGCCCACAGGCCCTCGCCTCCATCCTGCCTTCTCAGGGCGGGCCTTCGGCGGCGAGCTGTGCTCCTCAGAGGCATCCTCTGCTGGCCGCGGGCACTGGGGCTCCGGCTGGGTCGGGCAGGGTGGCCCCGCCGGGCGTGGAGCTGCGCAGGTCAGCTGTGCGTCGGCTGTGGGTGTGGGTTTCGTTCCTGGCGGCGCTGGGTGCTCCCACACAGCTGTCTGCGGAGCGTCCTCTGGGGCATTCTCTTGGGGGTGTGCCTGGACGCCACCCAGGAGCTCCGCTACTCGAGCTGCAGGCGGCCCGGGGCCCAGCCTGTGGACCAGCCCTGAAGCAGGCTCTGCTGGGGCCTGTGGCAGCTGCGGCAGTGCGCACGGGGTCACCGCGGATCTCTGCGGTGACAAATCCCAAGCCCAAGTCAAATGGGGCATTTTGCGGGAGGGAAAGAGGAGAACAAGAAAGTGCTACTTTAAAAATAGTGTGCCTTTTCACTGATGTCCATTTAAAACTTACCATCCAGTCTTTTTTTTTTTTATTTGTTTTTTAAAAAGATTTTACTTCTCTATCATACAAGAGCTGGGGTACAGGCCAGAGGCGCGGGGCGGTAGGTGCGGGGTTGACAGGACTCTCCAGAGACAGAGCGAGGAGCAGAACGGGTGGATGGACTGAAGCACACTGCTGAGGGGAGCAGTGGGGGGACAGGAGAGGTCTGCTGCGCCCTGTGGGTCCGCTCCCTGGAGGGGGATCGAACTCACGGCTGTGGCGGCTGCAGACGCTTCACAGTCCCGCACTCAACCTCTTGCGCCACCAGGGAGGCCCCCCGCTTGTGTCTTTTTTTTTTTTTTAAGATTTATTTATTTATGCATACAAGAGCTGGGGTACAGGCCAGAGTCCAGGGAGGTGAGAGGATTCACCAGTGTGGGGAGCAGAACAGGCAGACTGACTGAAGTACACTGCTGAGGGGAGCAGTGGGCAAGGCAGGAGAGGTCTGCTACGCCATGTGGGTCCCCTCCCTGGCCGGCGGCAGGGATCGAACTCATGCTGCAGTGGCTGCGGTTTTCTTCATAGCGTGTTGCTTAACCCACTGCGCTACCGGGGAGAACTC
>JAGFMF010012033.1:1075521-1191869 GCA_019455555.1 Galemys pyrenaicus
CGCCCCCCCCCCCCCTCCTGGACTCCGGCACCTCGGCGCTGCCCGGAGGTTGCCTGCCGGCAGGGGGAGCCAGAGAGGCGCCTGAACTCGCCTGGGGCCTGGTGACAGGTCCCTCCAGGGCCACCTTGAGCCTTACCTGGCGCTTGAGCTGCAGCCCCTCTTGGGGGCCCTGTCACCTCTTCAGGTAGGCCATGTCTAAGAGAAGCCATCTCACGACAGGCTAAGTGCTCCCCACCCTCCTCCATGTCTGGTAAGGTCTCCAGCATTTCCCCACCTACTGAGCTGAAATTCTGGGAGTCACTTCGATGGCTCTGAAGTTCCGCCCCCAGCGGGCCCCGCTCCTGCCTCTCGCCTCAGCTCTGCTTCCCACAGCCCTTCGCGGTGCCTCTGTCCGCCGCCAGGTCCTTCCTGCCGCGTCCCCCGCTAGTTCGTATTTAAAGATGAGCTCTTCACGCGTTCAGAGGAGATAGTAAAACATTCCCCACGTGGTTCGTGTTCATGTGGAAGAAATTTTAAAAATACACCAAAAGAAAGAAGGAAGGGAAGGAAGAAGGGAGGGAAGGGAAGGAAGAAGGGAGGGAAGGAAGGGAGAGAGGGAGGGAGGGAGGGAGGGAGGGAGGGAGGAAGGAAGGAAGGAAGGAAGGAAGGAAGGAAGGAAGGAAGGAAGGAAGGAAGGAAGGAAGGAAGGAAGGAAGGAAGGAAGGAAGGATCACATACTTCCTTGTTCAGCAAGCATCTTTGTCAGCGAATGCCCTGGTATCTGTCTTTCTAAGTATTCACATGTATAAAAATAGGACAAAAGTCCTACAAATTGGATTCTATTTTGATATTTTGTAGTCTCCTTTTGGGCACTTAATCTCCAGCATGGCCTTTCTACTTTAGTGCATACAGACACTTGTGGTGGTTTTTTTTTAAAGTTTTTTTAAAGAAAGATTTATTTACACATACAAGAGCTGGGGTACAGTCCAGAAACGGTGGGGGTGGGTGAGAAGGTTCATCAGAGACAGAGCAGGGAGCAGAACAGGCAGATCCACTGAAACGCACTGCTGAGGGGAGCAGCAGCTGGCAGGAGAGGTCTGCTGCGCCATGTGGGTCCTCTCCCTGGCCAGGGCTCCAACTCGTGCTGCAGGGGCTGTGGAAGCCCTGCAGTGCGGCGCTCACCCCCTTGCACCACCAGGGAGGCCCACTTGCGGTAGCTTTTCATGGCTGCGTTGTTATCGGAAATAACTTGGCCTCTAATCTCTAGGCCTTTCTTTCGATGTGTTTCTATGTCACTGCTCAACATCGTCTAGATCTTTTTTCCGTTTTTGCTCTTCTGTTGTGGGAAAGGCTTCAGTGAGACTTCCTGTTACACACACACTGACACAGCATTCACACACACATTCTCACACTCAGTCCCTCTCATACGCCTCCTTTTGGCACAGATTCTTCAGTAGTCCCTCTCTCATCGGGTTAACGATCAGACCGCGGCTTGCTGGGTATTTCACATAATGTCTTCGTATATCTTTGGGCTGATGGAGGGGCTGTTCTTGGGGTGTCAGCCCGGAGCCTGGCTCTCCCTCTGCCCACCCTCTCTGTCTTCCATTTCATCCGGTGTCCTGGGGCCACTGGAGACGGTGGTGTCTCTCGGGCTCTGCCACCCCGAGCTGCGGCAGCAGCTGTGTAAACAGACGATGCGGTCGTGCCGTGCCAGGAGCAGGGTCTGGGGCTGGGGTCCAGGCTCGTGGGACAGAGACAGGCACTCACGTGCTTATGCCGCTGGGGATCCGAGAATGAGGGGGCAGGACCCAGGGATGCAGGTGGCCGAGGTGTGGGTCTGGCTGGGCTTGGGAGCCTGCAAAATGGGATGCAGAGGGTGGCCCTTGGAAGGCAGGAAGCAGAGTGTGGGTGCTGCTGGGGACCCGGGGTGCGGGTCCTGCAGCTGGAAGGTCTGTGTGGGTGGAGGGATTCTCAAACCCCAGCAGAGAGTTTTGATGAGGCAAATTATACAGCGAAGCTTGGTGAGCCGGCCTGGCCCTTGCTCCCCTGCAGCGCACAATGGAAACCAAGATAAACGTCTGTGTTTTTATGACTGATGTTATCGGCCGCTCTGAAAGCCAGATGTTAGCGGGCAGACCCGGCTGCACACAGACCCCCATTTACCGTGGTTTGACTTGCGGTTTTGACTTTGCGTGCAGTGAAAGTGATACTCATCCACTGGAAATCGTATTTGGAATTTTGATCTTTTGCTGGCCTAATGGTATGGAGTACAAAACTCTCTTGTGATGTTTTGGTATAAAATAGACTATGTTAGATGGTTTGCCCAGCTAATGTAGACCAGTGCAGCGTTCTGAGTGTGTGTGGGCTAGGCTCTGAGTTTGGTAGATCAGGGATATTAAGTGCATTTTTGATTTATGATATTTTCAACTTGCTAGTGTAGGTTTATCGGAGCATAACCCCATGAAGATCTGAGTTTTTTTCCCCCTAGTATTTCAAGTATTTAAGTATTTTTCCCTTAAAGTTAGCCACTGTGTTTTTTTTTTTAAGATTTATTTATTTATTCATGCACACAAGAGCTGGGGTATAGGTCAGAGGTACGGGGGTTGAGAGGACTCACCAGAGACAGAGCGGAGAGCAGAAGAGGCAGATCGACTGAAATCCGCTGCTGAGGGGAGCAGCGGGCGAGGCAGGAGAGGTCTCCTGGCCGGGGATTGAACTCGTACTGCTGTGCTGAGGTTGCTTCACAGTGCAGCGCTCAACCTGCTGCACCACCAGGGAGTCCAACCCCTAGTATTTCAAAAGATTTTAAAAAAAAACCTTTTTATATCTAGGACTTTTATTGTCACAGCATTCTTTCTGTTAGGGTTAGTTCATGTCAGTGCATTCACTGGTGTAAAGGCAGGTTAAAACGTGTGTTTTTGCTGTTTGTCAACATATTAAAACTAGGCAAAACATATAACTACACCTCTCTTGGGAAGAAAGCAAAGGCCTTGGCTGCTCAAAAGGTATGTAATTTTGCAATAAATATGTGTCCCTTTAAAAATCACCTCCCTTTAGGCTGATGTCTCTACCTATTTTTACTTAGTTCACTGTGAATTTTTAAATCAAAGAAAATAACTTGCTCCAGTTTTTGACTAAGGAGACAAGGCATTATTCAAGTTTCACAAATAGAAATCCTCGTGTTTTAAATAATGAGCGACTTTCCATTTGCTCCAACCTCCTCACTTTATAGAAAAGGATGCAGAGGCCGCAGAGGTAAAGCAATGTGCTTAAAGTGACTCCGTCATTAGTAGCTCAGCCAAAACCCAAATCAAGACTTGGGTAACCAGTCCTGTGACCTATCCCTACCCCGCCTGCTGTCCTAGTTTTAAAAAAAAAGAGCGGATAGAAAAAAGAAAAACGTGGGGCACTGGAGGGACATCTCGCATCGACTCTCCAGCCTCTTCATAGTGAGAAATCCTGATGTACTTTCAAAGAAACATTTAAAAATGTACCCAGGCTTGCAAAGCAGATCAGGACCATTTGTGATATGCTAATTGGAAAGCCTCTCATTATGCAAGGAGCAGGAAACTTGGCAGAAGCAGATGCTATTCAGAGTAACAGAAAAAAACTTCAAAGGTAGGACAGAAGTGTGTTTTTTTATTTATTTGACCGTGTGTGACTGCCCTCCAAGTTCTGATGGGGTCTGACACCTTCATAATAAATCCCATAGAAACGGGAGTCTGTCAGACCCGGAAAAGCAAACAATTTCATTTTCATCTTCAGGGCTGGGTGGGGGTGGGGGGGGCTGGAGGTGGGCGACCCTCTTCCTGCAGGGGCCTGTGTCTGTGCTGCGGTGGGGAGGCAGCTTCTGTCTTGGCAGTCGTGCTGATTACTCCAAGGTGACTCTGTTTGGAGAAATAAATCTTTCAGTTATCACAGGGACAATAATCAAGCAATGTTAGTTGTTATTCGGGTGAAGAACCTGGATAAATGGAGATTCAAAGTGTTGAAAGTAATAAATCCACTCCTGTTTTGAACACTCATGTTAATTACTTGGCCCTTTGATCTAGAATTTCCACCACTTTGGTGCCGTGATTGGCTTATACTTCTGGATTCTGGGATCCCGAAGCTGGAACCAGTCTCATCCGGTTTAAAAGATAAATGTTCAAACCCTAAATTGTTATCTACAAGGGTAAATATTTACATACAAAGGAGTTACTTGTAGACCTCGTGCAGTTCTCTTCTAACCTGTTCCCTACAGATTCTTCTATTTTTTTTTTTTTTTTCTTGCTCTTCCTTGGGGATTTGTACCACCACATCTGAGCTTGCAGGAACGTTTTTGATGGATGTTCACAGAAACCCCTCTCAACTTTGGCAAAGTTTGGGAAAAAGTTCTTGATTTACTTCTACTTGAACTTTGTAATTCCTCAGACTTTCACATCTCTTCCACCTTCGTTTCTCCCCCATTTCCTCCCTCTGTGTTGTCTTTGGCTAACTCTATGATCTGCACTTAAAAAACAAATACAAATGTCACTTTATTTTAATATGCTACATTGCTTAGACTTCAGCTTTTCTTTTCTTTATTTTAAAGGTTTATTTATTTTTACAAACAAGAGCTGGGGTACAGGCCAGAGGGGCAAGGGGTGGGGGTGGGCGTGGTGAGAGGATTCACCAGAGAGAGCCAGGAAGAGAACAGGCAGATGGACTGAAATCCACTGCTGAGGGGAGCAGTGGGAGGCAGGAGAGAGCTGCTGCGCCACATGGGTCAGCTCCCTGGCAGTGGCTGTTAATAGCTTCATAGTGCTGTGACTTAACTCCTTGTGCCACCAAGGAGGCCCATACTTCAGCTTTTCTTAAATTAGAATCTCAAGATAAAGTTTTTGAGACATGAGGAAACACAGAGGTAACCAGACTCTTCACTGTAGGACTTGTCAGTGCCTTTATTACTCTAATATGCACTGTGAGTCTCCAGAAGGGACAAAATAGCATTTTCTAAACATGTTTAACTACCGAACTGGGTGAGCTCCTTGAATAGCAACAAGTAGGAATGTTATTCCACAAATCCCACTTTGAAAAATGCTGTTTTAAGGTCCAGCCAGACCACTCAACCATAACCAGCCCCCAGCTAAGTCATGGCACATTAGACCTGGGATCTTAGCAAAATGAATTGTTTCATAATCCTTCTAAACAAATGTTGCATTTCCCCTGTTTAGTCTATTCTCATGCTACTCCTGCTTTCTTCTCCAGGAAGCCAGTGATCTTTCCTAGCAGATCTGGAAAGCTTTATTTTCTTTCTTCTGCACTTATATGAAAAATCATAGTCTGTTCAATCCCAGCTCTGAGGAGACTTTCCTGACCACCACAGTCCACAAAGAATTCCTTTCAAAGCTGTTATCCTCTGCACTGCAGCTTTGGCAGGTGTTATGAATGTTTACTACCTTGTGGTTTATCCCATGTATGCGTGTTCTGCTCCTTGAGGCTGAAACCTACGTGTGTGTGTGTCTAGTTGATCTTTACGCACAGTAAGAAACGAGTGAATGAAAAGGACAGTTTATATTTTGCTTTGAACAGTCATCATTCGTTCTGTTCTTGTATGCTAAAGTGGGATGAGACTGTTGGCTTATATGCCTGTTGTCCATGAGGGGAACAAAGCTATAGAAAAAGAATGAGAAGTGGTTTGGAAATTGCAGCAAACAAACATATTAAGCACATAGAGGGTGAATAAAAAGTGCTATATAGCCCTCCTCAAAGAACTCACAGCCTTTTAGGGGAGATACATATGATTTAATAATTTAACAAAAGTCTATGTTAGTAATGTAAAAAAACCCACGCTCTAGGAATACAGAATTGAGGGTGGTCAATTAAAGTGACAAGGGCTGCAGGGGGCAGATACAAGGAATTTAAGGGATGGAAAGAAAAATACCAGTGAAGAGACAGCCATTTAGGCTCAAAGAATAAGAGGAATTAGAAGTCTGGAAAGCAGAGAGGAGATGCCAAGCCGCGGGGAACATACGGGAGCAGGACTGGCGTGAAGGTTGCATTGGGAGACCTGGAGACAAAGGCAGAATTCGGGGCGCCGTACTGCACAGGGCTTTTTCGCACAAAATGGAGAGGCCACTGCGGCAAAGTTAAGCGGGTGAGTCATGTGACCACGGAAGAACGGAAGCGGGGTTCACTGCAGGTGAGAACACTGAGTGTCCAGCGAGCTGACTAGCGGCCCATGACCTTGGGTCTTCCCAGCAGACTGAGTCTAAGGACTGGAGGAAACTGACAGCCCAGCATGTGGGTGGGGGAGGTAGACACAGTGTGGGCCACCCACTTCTTCCAGGGTGATCAAAGAGCTTGAGCAGCGGCTTCTTCCAGCTGCTCACCTCTGGCGGCCGCCTCCGCTGCCCCCTTCCAGCTGTGCTCAGCGGATTCCAGAAGGTGCGCCCACCCTGCACAGGTGTGCCCTGGCTTTGCTCCTCGTGGTCTCTCTCTCTGGTTTTCTCTCACTGGCACCCCCAAGATGTCAGATTATAAAGAGAACAAGGAAAGCGTGTTCTCCATGGAGAGCCTGTCCTGACGCCGTAGGATTCTGTCTCTCTGGAGCTGGGAGTCGGAGGGCTCTGTCTTCCGGGCAGCAGGGCGCGGCTGAAGCACCATGGGCGTTCGTCAGGCACGTTGTGTGATTTCGGAGCTGTGGCTCGGGTGGAGCGCGCTGGTCTAGAGGACGTTGTGCTCGCCAGCCCAGGGTTCTGTTACCAGCCCAGGGTTCTGGTGGCAGCCCAGGGTTCTGGTGCAAGCACCTCGTCCAGGCAGGGCCGCCTGTCCTTGCTGTGGCTTCCGTGGCTCTTTGGCTTCGCGTTTCAAAGCCCCTTGTTCTTGGCTCTCAAATGGCCCCTTGTTCTTGCTTGCATTTTTGGAACTCTCGGACTTTGTCAAATCTTCCCCCATGTATTTGTTTTATACGGCTGCTACACCCTGACCTGAGAAGAGCAGGTCGCAGTTGGGGACACTTAGCATGTTCCAGGTGCGCCTGCAGGTGCATCTCCTTCTCCCGGGAGTCACGGAGGCAGAGGCCCCGTTATTGCACTCAGTCTAGGTTAGGAAATGGAGACAGGAGGCGCAAGAGGCCTGGCGCAGCTGAGGAACGAGGCAGGCCGGCTGGGCGTGGACACTCCGTAGTGTGTCTCTTCTTCGAGAAGTTTCACATCTGCTGCAGCCTAGAAAGATGCTGCTGCGGTCATTTTTTTTTTTTTCTAAAAGGAAAAGTACATTTACTTTGATAAATGTTCCAGATAATGATGCATGCCCCACCGGTGTCTCCCTTCGGTCCCAGAAATACTTGTGCCTAAACAAGTTGCAAAAGTCGGCTTGGTTGTTAGGACTGGGTCAAGTAAGCGCAGTAACTGGAAGGCAGAGAAGTGTTTCTTCTCTTTGACTCGGAGGAGTCGCCTGACCTTGGGCAAGGTACTTCGTGTGCTGAGCCTGTTCTGCACGCGTCAAAGGATTTCAGCGGCAACGTTCCAGGAAGCCGGAACACGGAACAGTAGAGAAAGAGGGAGGACCGTGGAATCAAGGCCAGCTCTCTACATGAGGACAGACCCAGGGATATGGTGGGAGGTGTGGTCGCAGGAAAACAGGGACTGGGGTTCCCCAAGAAGCATCTCCTTTATATAAGGTCCATCTGGTACTAATGCCTTCTTTTTCTGCCATGCTATTTGTTCTTAGGATTTTATGTTTCCCTCCCAGATTGTAAATTGCCACTTTTGGAACTTTGTTACTTTTCTCCTTTTCACTGCTCCTCACCACTGACACAGGAGCACAGGAGTTGTCTGTCTGTCCCTTCAGTTGGAGTGTCGTTTATGCGTCAGATTTAGCTTGAACCCAGCATCCTGACCACACGCGGGGCGAATGAGCAGCTGCGAACTCAGTGTCAAGACAGTTAGAACAGCTCTGACTTCCCGTCAGATTGGGATTCTCGTTCTGTGTCTGGCATTTGCTCTTAAGATTTCTCTTTGATGTGTCCTGGGATTGTCAACATAAAAAGGATCTGAGCATTGGGGCCTCCCTGGTGGCTGAGCGGGTTGAACTCCGCGCTGTGAAGCATCTGGGGCACAGCAGCACAAATTCAATCTCAGGCCAAGGAGGGGACCCACATGGCGCAGCAGACCTCTCCTGCCTCGCCCACTGCTCCCCTCAATCTGCCTGTTCTGCTCCCCACTCTGGTGAATCCTCTCACCCTCTGCACCTCTGGCCTGTACCCCAGCTCTTGTGTGCATGAATAAATAAATCTTTAAAAAAAAAAAAAGGACTCGAGCATCGAATACGTTATGTGCATGGAAGCGTATTTTGTTGCATGGCATCTGCGTCTTCTTTAGGGTTCTGTTCTGACTGTCTTAAGTCCTGCGCTGAACTTTTCTTTTGTGCTATTTGAAAACTCTCGGGAGGGAGTAAGCTGCAGCAGGTGTAGACATTTCATTATCTGGGCCTTACAGCTGTTGAGCCCTGCGTCTTGGGCTGCCTGGTCGCGTCGGTGCACTTGGACTGCCATGTGGCTGTGCATGGGCTTGTCCATCCCACTGCTTGAGACACGTGCTCGGCCCTGACTTGACTAGTTTTTGCTTCTTGGCACTCACTGTAAAGGGCTACAGGACAGGTCAGAGAGAGCAAGGCGGAGGGGAAGCGTATGTGGATGGAGTCTGTGAAAGGAGCAGCCTATTTTGTGAATCAGAATGATTGTGCTCAGCGATACAAGCCAGAAAGAAAAAGAAAAATATCGGTGGCTTCACTCACAGGAGGAATGTAGAGGAAACCAATAAGGGGTTAGGCGAAAAGATTAATTATAATAAATTACATACCCAAATCAACAGACAACTGTAAATCTGAGACAGTCTGCAGGGGAGGAGGGAGGGAGGAACAAAACGGGTGGGAGAGCACAAGGGAGGCTGGTGACGGTGCAGGGGTCAGCTGGCGACGGGGATTTCACGGGACCGCTCCTTAGAGGAGAAAGCACACACTGTACAAAAGTGGAAAATGATGTAAAAAATATATATAAAAGAATGACAGGCGGGCAAGCAGGTCGCCCTCACCTTTGAAATCAGTGGCAAAAATGAGAGGAAAGAAAACGAAGAGCTACCTGTGGTTGCGCGTTCTGTTTTTGGTGAATGGGAGCTTTTTCTCACGTTGGGTTAGTGACTGCGGCTGGGACCGCGTCTGGGCTGTCCAGTGGCCCCGGGGGCTCAGTGGCCCGCGGGGCACGCACACATGTGCACACCCCCGGGCCCACCCCTCCAGTGCACGCAGAGCAGCCTCTCGCTCAGGCTCCGCTTCCTTCACTGGTAGGATTTTGGAAAGTTCATCCACATTCTGATTGATTTGGAAACTATCAGATTAGCTTAAACTTCGGAGACCACATATGAGGGGCATAAGAAGAGCTTTTAGAAACACGATGTGGGTGTAGGACGAGTGTGTTTTCATGCTGCGAGGATTTAGAGACCAGGGGTCTCCCGCTCCTCAGCAGCGTCTTTACTTTGGTGGGACAAGTATTATTTGTGCTTTGGAAAAAATTACACAGGACACATATGTGAAGATGAGGGTATTTTGTGGCTTTTTAACTGTTAATTGGCAGAGAGAGAGAGAGAGGTATCATCGTTTGATAATATGATATCAAATGAAAACCAGTATCTGAATATAATCCTGTTCATGCAAATGATACACTAAACTTGCACATCTCAAATGAAATCGTGGGTCAGTCATGTTGCTCTGCACGTTCCTCAAAATGACAAAATACAAACCTGAATTTAAAATATTTAGACACGCTGGCACTTGCTCACCCCATCTGAGGTGTTGCCACCAAGAAGCTCTCATTGTAACAATAAAAATGGAAACCCCGTGACGTATGGAGCGAGGGTGAAGAAGTGACTGACTGTCAGCCCGCAGAGCCCGGGGGCAGAGCAAGGACGTCATGGGCAGATGTCATAGGCAGACGTCATGGGCAGACCTAGGAGGGAAAAGGACCCGTGAGCTTTTTGTGACTGTTCTGTACCATTTCCTCTTGGTCAAATCTTCTTTATTTATTTTGTTTAAGATTGTATTTATTTATGCATACAAGAGCTGGGGTACAGGCCAGAGGCATGGTGGGAGGGGTGAGAGGATTCACCAGAGACAGAGCGGGGAGCAGAACAGGTGGATCCACTGAAACACACTGCTGAGGGGAGCAGCGGGGAGGCAGGAGAGGTCTGCTGCGCCCTGTGGGTCCCTCCCTGGCTGGCGTTGAACTCGTGCTGCAGTGGCTGTGGAAGCCCCACAGTGCGGTGCTCAACCCGCTGCACCACCAGGGAGGCCCCAAATCATCTTTAAATTCATAAAAATGCCTTCCATCATTTAGTCCCTCTGAAGTTTCCATCATAATCTTCCAAGTATTCCTTTAACATGAACCTTTGCTTAAGCCACTTGTATTTGTCTGCCCATGACAATCGCTTAAAAAATACACAACAACATCGGGCCTCCCTGGTGGCGCAGCAGGTTGAGCGCTGCCCTGTGAAGCCTCCGTGGCACTGCAGCTCCAGTTCCATCCCCGGCCAGGGCGGGGACCCACAGCGCACAGCAGACCTCTCCTGCCTCCCTGCTGCTCCCCTCAGCAGTGTGTTTCAGTCCATCTGCCTGTTCTGCTCCCCGCTCTGTCTCTGGTGAATCCTCTCACCTCCAGTCGCTCAATCCTGTACCCCAGCTCTTGTGTGCATAATAAACAAATCTTAAAAAAACAACAACATAAAAGCGTCATGTTCTCCATGGGACTGATAGTGTGCAATTTTCATGTTAGTTTTTACTTTTTGAATACAGGTTTTGGATTCTCTCACCAGATGCACACAATGAAAATAGATTATGGAAAAAAGCTATTACTCAAGATTTTTCCAACTTGATGACATCAACCAAGCAATGGATAAAAGAGGTTTTTTAAAGCCAAAAAGTGTCTCAGGCTCTCAGAGCTGTGGCCCATACAGCTCTGCAGTGCCCGGGAGCAGCGTTCACCCGTCCTGGCCTTGCTGACAAGGGGGTTCCCTTGGATTGCTCAGTCTGCATTTGCCACCCACGCTCTTCTCCCACCTCATTCATTCTCGGCTTGTGCAATTTCTTCCAGTCTGTTCATGCTCCCTGGCCCCACTTGCCAGCCGGGGCTCCATGCTGGGCTCGGGAGACGAGGTGGGTGACCAGACAGCCCCACGAGGGCCAGTCAGAGAAGAGGCAAGTGTGGGGTTAGCCCAGTGCTCCCCCAGAGCTGGGGCAGAGCAAGGAGGGTTTCAGCCCGGGAGAGTCAGGACCCACTGGTTTTCTATTCATGTAGCTTGAAATTTGTGTGACAAGGACTCAAATTAACCTGCTGCGGGCTGATGCCTTCAAGTGCTGGGGTGTCGGAGGCATGGGGTCTGGGTCCTGACTCCCCAAGCTGGGGTTTGCCCTCTGTTCCTGTCCTCAGCATCCCCGCTGCAGCCACAGCCTCGCAGGGCATCTGGGGAAAGGTGAGGCCAAGTAAATCCTGGAGGCGACTTTGCCGATAAGTGTGGTGGCATTTTCAGAGAGGACGCTGAAAGGCCACGAGCCGGGAGCTGCCACTTCTTGCAGCCATTCTCGTCCTGGGTGACTGGGGCAGGAGAGCAGAAACCTACCTCTGTCTGGGGCCCGGGGGTGCTGGTAGGTGGCAGAAACTACTCGAAAGACAAGTGGCCTCCCAGGTGCATGGGAAAGCTCACGAGGAACCGATAATTAAACCAGAGGGAGGTGGTTGCCAGCGGCGTGGTGGCCTCATGCTAAGACATCAGGTGCTCAGCTTTTCCTGGTTTTTCCTGAAAGCAACATGCTGGTGTCGGAGAATCAGGGCCTCCTGGAGGGGAGCAGAGCCCCGAAGGGGAGCGAGCGAGCGGAAACAGGAGGTCTGGCTTGCCTGGCTTTTCTGGTTTATGAAGACGAAACCGTTTCATTTAGCATGAGGCGTAAGCCCTCCTGTCTAGAATAAGCTCTTCCCTTCCCCTGTCCTGCTCTCGTGCGTGGAAGATGTTTTTTAGTGCAATATGTGAATCCCCTTGATTTTTGTTTGTTCGATGTTGTGAGCTTGTCTTCTGGCTTAGTTGGCTGTGGTATTAACCCTCGTCATAGGACGTGAGAATGTCATTCTCAGAAATTCGCATTATTTTCTATAGCTTTAAACCACGGAACGAACACTGATCACGTGTGTGCCCCGGGGAGGCTTCTGCTGGTGGGGCTGGAGTTTGCCAGCTCAGCGCGATGCACTCTTTAGTGCACACGGCAAATGTCGGAAGCGTTTTGCTATCAAAAGAGTGGAAACTTAGGGTCTCCCTGGTAGCACAAGGGGTTGAGCGCCGCACCGTGGGGCTTCCACAGCCACTGTGGCACGAGTTCGATCCCCGGCAGGGAGGGGACCCACAGGGCGCAGCAGACCTCTCCTGCCTCCTGCTGCTCCCCTCAGCAGTGGGTTTCAGTGGATCTGCCTGTCCTGCTCCCCACTCTGTCTCTGGTGAGTCCTCTCACCCCCCGCACCTCTGGCCTGTACCCCAGCTCTTGTATGCATGAATAAATACAATCTTAAAAAAAAAACAAAACAAGAGTGGGAACTAGACAATAATGAAAATAGGCAACGACCACTTAATATTACTGTCAGGACTTCAGTGAGCTAGAAACAGACGCCCACTGAGAGCTGCTGGCAACGCGTCGGTGTTGGGGGGCTGCGTGTTCTGACAGGGAGACCAGCTGTTCCTAAGGGTTTTCTGGCTGTAGCACAGGAAGCCTGTGGAAGGTTAAAGACAATCATGTGTCCTGTTTATAGCCTAAGTTATAGTTTCATCACTGAAGGTCACTTGCAGGAAGACATCTACCCCGTCGTTATACACACAGTTTCATACGCAGTTTGAAAATCGAAACTGTTGTCATTCCTTAAATTAATTCAGTAAAAGTCAGTCTGTCGGGATCACCACCTAGCACACTACTGTTAGGCCAGAATTTGCATGGGTTCGCTTGGGCTGTATTCATTTAACATTTTGCGATGGTTAGTTAAAAACGAGACTAGGGTTACCTGTGCAGGGTTTGTGGAAAGGTTCGCTAGACTGTGTCATTGTATAATGAGGCGGTGACGCTGTAAAGCTGCTTAGGAAACAACCGTTGGAAGTCTTGTTTACTTGGAAACACCGACAAGCTATTTCACTGTGTTCCCTCTAAAGGGAGCTGGCGATGACTCGCTCTTCCTTGCTTCCTCCCTGAGGTGTTTTCATTCAGCCTTTATTATGGCAGGACCCGGAAAGAGACTTCTGGTTGACAAGGTGATTTTGAATGGGCTGTTCCCACGGACGTGATGGGTGGACACACACCTGGCACCCATGAATCGTGTTCGGCACTCTAAACCAGTGTTACCTCAACACAAAATCGACCAAAAACAGAAACAGTGCAAATACCTGTTCACATGCGTGCCCTCCTTCTATGGCAAGATAAAAGCAGGCGGCTTTATGTGTCCTGTGGGTCTTCCCCAAATTTGTGAAGGTTTTTGGAGCAGTTCAGAATTCGTATGTCCAAAGGAAAATTCACATAAGCCAGTGAATCAGTGTTAATTAAAAAAAAAAAAAGATTTATTTATTTATGCATCCAAGAGCTGGGTGCAGGCCAGAGGTATGGGGGTGCAAGGATTCACCAGAGACAGAGCGGTGAGCAGAACAGGCAGATTCACTGAAATACACTGCTGAGGGGAGCAGCGGGCGAGGCAGGAGAGGTGTGCAGTGCCATGTGGGTCCCTTTCCTGGCCGGGGCTGGAACTTGTGCTGCAGTGGCTGCAGATGCTCCATAGCTCAGTGCTTAACCCCTTACGCCCCCAGGAAGGCCCTGAATCAATGTTTAGACCCAAAGCCCCTCTCCTTCCTTCTGCAGCTGTGCTGTCAGGGCACACACAACTGTGCGAAGCCAGCCTCACTGCAGGAAAACTGGCCGGGCAACGGCCAGCACTGAGTGATGATGACCAATGTGGCCTCCTCCCACGAGTGTCCTGTGATGCTCTGAAGCTACTAGCAGGCATCCCTCCTGCATTGGATTCTCCGGACCTGCCTGCTGGCCTGCGGTGGGGATTGCCGTTTCCCTTGTTTCTTGGGACAAGGCATTGTACTGCAGATTATGGTTTCTACAGCATTTAAAGCCACGGACACCCGTGCACACGTCTGAGCCAGGAAGAGAGAGTCAGCTCTGCCCATACGCCTCTTGAGAGGTAGCACACTTTCTCTCCCACTCCCCTGGCGTTGTGCCCCAGGGCCCTGCCCCATCAGGAGCGGGGATTCTTGCTGTCACGCTGAAAGGGGAGGAAGCTGAAGTGACTTGGGCTCAGTGGAGGGCGGAAGTGCTGGGACAGTCCAGTTGTTGATAGAATCGTGTCCTTCAAATAGAAAGACTTTCCAAACGGACCCTTTATTTCTGTTTGTGGTAACACCAGCTATACGTCCTCAAGCAGGCCCGCGGGTTGGTTGGCTGTTGGCTGAACATAAAATGTTCTGGCTTGAAATCTTAGGGGTTTCTATCCTGAGTTGAAGTTGGGGAGCCTAGAATGTGGTAGGTGGCCCCGTTCTTGCTGCTCACCTACCAGTTGCCTAAAATGGCTTAAAATCTTTTTATTTCTTTCATTGGCCAGTTGGTTTGACCTAATCTGGGGCACAGTCGAACCCGGCCAGGTGGGCCCCTTGCGACTACCTCTGGGTACCTGGGCCTCAGCTGCCCCGGGTTTGCCGTGATTTGGGGCTTTGGTTTTGGCTCTTCCTCACACGGCCCCTCTGTGGAGTCTCCTGAGGGAGCAGGATCCCGTGCCCCCTCTCAGCCCCGCCCCGTGGCCCGTGGCCCGTGGCCCGTTTCTGTGCCTGTGATAGGCCTTTCCTGCTCCGATTTCAAATCTCTCTAAACTTGAACTCGTTTTTGAACCTTGAAAACTGTGCCTCCCGATCGACTTCCAGTACTAATGCCAGCAAGAAAATTACACGAATTGCTCTTAATCCCCTAGTCACTTCAGTTTGGGCATGAGAACACGGTGGCATTTGCGAACAGACTTTTCTGCCAGAAGAGTCATAGAGAACCGTGCATGGGCAGAAGGCGCCGTCAGGAACCCGCAGCAGCGTGTCCTGGTGGCAGCGAGTGGCCAAAGGCCAGCTTAGCCTGTCGGGGCTCATATATTTTTTCAAGGAGCAAAACATATGAAGTTTATTTCATTATTATTATTTTTTTACTTTACGCAAGTATTGTTCCATCTGCTTGCAATTATTCTGCCTTGTAAGTACCACCTCAGGCCCGGTTCTTTTTAGGGGGAAAAAATGAATTCCTTATGTAATAAGTTATCGTTTAGAAAATTGTTCGACAGACCGTGATCTCTTCTTATGAAACATTCAAGCCCCCACTCCCTCCAGACAGTGCAGCTGTAATTCACTGCAGAAACACGAGTGCACCACAGAGAGACGGGGACTCTTCTGTCTCCGAGGTCGTCACTTTGTGCGGCTGGCAGCTGTCTTTAGGATGCATGGGATGTGGTAGGGCGCGGCGAGGATGCAGCCCGTGCAGCGTGGTGCGAGCGGAGACCTGGGCAAGCAGAGAGGGAGGTCTGGGCGGAGCCACTGGGGTCCGGTCCAAGATAACAGATTGATTAGGACATTCTTCCGGTGGGGAGCATGGCGTCACCTCTGCTCCCAGGGAAGCCTCTGGTGGGATTCTAGAATGTGTGCACGCTTCGTGCGTGCGCCAAAACCATGAGTGCGTGGAGACGCTTCCATCTAAGGGAGGTGAAATAGCGCATTTAACTCTGCTACCCAAAGGGACTTCTTGCAGATGGCGAAGTGGCGGTTTTTAAAATTAGAAGTGACTCTGTTGTAACCCAAGAAGCATACGATGGAGCTGTTGCTAGGGGAGGGCACTGCTTTTGCCAAAAAGCTGAGAAAATAAACAAGATAAACCCACATAAATGGATGGTTTGGGTCCTCATAACTCATTGGCCATCTGCTTACTTTTTAAAAAATCCTGTGTTTTCTCACCCCACAATATCTCTGTATCTGACACTCAGGAATTCAGATCTGCGCTGATGAGATTAGTCAGTCGCCTCTGTGGTTCTGCTGTTTGCTTTTCAGGGAAAGTTTGAAGAACCATGAAAACCCTGGAATCAACCCGTAAGACGTAAAATTTTCACAAAGTCATGTCCTGAGACTTGCCTATAAGCTGTGACTGTTACTTCTCAGATTTTTAAAGTGTTACTTACTTTTTCAGAAGCTGCTCTACTTTTGATTCAGTCTTTCCCCTGCATGCTACATGCTGTTGGGGGGTTCAGATCTGTCTACAGGCATTTTTTTGTACTGTGCATGCATAAAAATTTGTTTATGTCCTTGGGTGTTCTAGAGATGCAGGGGTGCTGAAGACTGTCCTCACAAATATTAAACCGTGACTGTGCAACCTTTCTTCTGAAACTGCTTGTGTGTGGCGGGGAGGGGATGTTCCATCAAGTCACGGCATCGTCCCCTCAGGAGGACGTGAACAGGTAGTGAGTTCTTTGGAGGGGAGTTGTTTATATCAAGCCTGTAAGTAGTTTTGCCATCATTATTATTTGTGCTTCCCCTAAAGGTTGTCCAGGGACACGCTCCGTAAAGTTGTGTTGTCTTCCTATGAGCATGAAGCTGCCGGGGCAGCCCTAATGGCAATGACACCGTGTCCCCGCAACCTGGGCAGTGACACCTGCTGCAGCACACCTGCACTCCCTCCAAATCAAGGCCGGCGCCTCCTGCTGGCCCCGGCGCATCCTTCCTCCTCTGTGCACAGGCTCCTGAAGGCACTTTTGCCCTGGGCCCCTGAGTGGGCGCTCAGTCCATGCTCAGAGAAGGGGCGTTCTGACTCAGATGTGCTTGTAGCCACGTCCTCACGGATGGCGAGAAGAAGATGCTGGAGACTTGGGTGGGGGCGTGGCTGGGTGCACCCACCTCTGGCAGTCTTCCTCTGTTGGGGTGTTTTCTCATCTGTGGCTCTGTGGCCTCTTCCTTGGGAAGTCGTTCCCGCAGGTGTGCCTGCGTGTTCTGCTCTTCCGCCCCGCCCGCTCTCCCTGCACTTAGGGACGAGTGTCACCTGTGGGGCTAGAGCTGCCATGTCCAGAATTCTCCTGAAGCAGCTGCCATTCGGAGTGAACCCCTGGAAAGCCGAAGGAGTCTCTGCAGGGCCCACCATCATCAGTGAGCTTTGTGGCTCCCTTGGGTGTTTGAATACGCGCCTGTTCTGAAGCCGGGCCAGCTCTTTCTAAGAGCATGTTACCTGATCCGGGCACACAGCTAAGCAGAGACTCTTGCAGATCTGGGTGGGTTTTCAGTATGAATTATATTTGCGTGCGGTGGGAGCTCTGGTTTCTGTGCTTCATCAGGAACAGAGTCACACATGCTCAGGCACCCCCATTCTTCAGGCTTTGGGTGACTCCCTGCGGCCTTTCTCGGGCCAACTTTCTGCCCAGGCAGTTGCTAGGTAACAAGCCCTTTTATGAAGGGCTTGGGGTGCTGGGGTTGTGGGGAAGCGAACACTAATTCTGCTACTTTTTTCTTCCCTCTGCTTCCTCCAGGCTTCACGGAGGGTGCTGGAGGGCTCCAGGGCCAGCTGCTCGAGGCAGGGCAGGAGAAGAGGCCGCGTTTCTGTTTCCCATGTGTTTTTTAAAGATTTATTTACTTATGCATACAAGAACTGGGGTACAGGCCAGAGGTGTGGGGCGGTGAGAGGACTCACCAGAATGGGGAGCCGAACAGGCAGACTGACTGAAGTACACTGCTGAAGGGAGCAGCGGGGAGATGGGAGAGATCTGCTGCGCCCCTTGGGTCCCCTCCCTGGCCGGGGATCGAACTCGCACTGCAGTGGCTGCGGCTTCACAGTGCTGTGCTTAGCCCCTTGCGCCACCAGGGAGGGCCTTGTGTTCCCTTGCTGACAGCATGCCTGGGGTTCAGTCATTTTTCTAGGGTGGGGGGTTCTGTGTTGACTCCCACGAGAAGAGCTGGGCAGAGACTGTGGGACCCGCTTCTCCCGACGTGCTGAGGGAGTCTGGACTCTGGGACGTCCAGCCCGGATACCCTGCCATTCTTCCTGCGCCCTCCCCTCCTCCACCAGGCCCCCAGGGAAACTTAGGGATGTGGTGCCTTTTGTCAAAAGAGGGATGAAGAGGAGGGTTGCTGGTCTCTTAGCAGGCTGGGGTCTGCGCACTGGGGCTGTACAGGCATCCTTGAGGGGTGCTGAGCTGAGACCCCCCAAGTAGCTGGCACCTTTACAGGATCACCTGCTCACCTTGAACCCCACGTGCTTCTCAAGAGGTGCAGCTCTGGGGGGTTCTGGACCCTGATTGTACACACACTTCTTTGACAGACTGTGTCTAGAATTTGAACTTTTGGGGGACTCCGAGCCGTCCCAGTCAGCACCCCGACTTGCCCGTACGGCTCTGGCATCCTCCCAAGCGTAGCCGGGAGCGAGCTGATGGCCTTCCCGGCCTGTGCGGCGGGCTGGGAGCCCGAGCTGCCCGCCTCGGGGGTGCTGCAGCCACGACCTGCCACTCTGACCACCTGGGTGCCACCAGGCACCTGGTGCCCCTCGTTTATGGTGTCGGTGACCGGGAGTGGGCTCCGCAGGGAGAACGCCTTGAAAAAGAAAGCAGGTGTATCAGGCCGTGCTGAGCAGGGGCGCTGCCCAGGGGAGGCGACTGGAGGGGTGCTACAGGGGCCACCTAGGTCACCCCCAGAGCCCCCTGCCGAGCTGGCTGTAATGCTCACCGCAGGTGGGGGGTGGGGGAGGACACTGCGTTCCTCCCTTCTCTCTGCCGTCCAGCTGAGGCCTAAACCAAGTGGCTTGTTGGCTGCACCCGCTTCCTCGCCCCTGGAGCGGACCAGCTGCCTCGAGCCTGCCAGGCAGGTGATGAGGGCAAGCGGTCCGCACCTGAGGGACACTGTCCCTCTGTCTCTCGGTGCCTGTGGCCTCCGAGTGGCCCTGTGACGGGGCGGCACCCATCTCATCAGAGAGCTGGATTTCTGAGGGCAAAGTCGGGTGCTGACGTGGTTGTGAGAATAAACCAACAAAAGAAACAAGCCCTCTGGAGCCAGTGAGGTGCCACCTTGTGTCGTGACCGGGAGGATGAACTCGGAAACCACGCACGTGTCCGTGGGAGGGCCTGGACCGGGGGACCAGCATCCACGGAAGAGGAGGTGCAAGAGCTTTTTTATAAGGATTTATTTATTTATGCACATAAGATCTGGGGTAGAGGCCACAGGCACGGGGGTGAGCGGATTTACCAGAGACAGAGTGGGGAGCAGAACAGGCAGATCGACTGAAACACACTGCTGAGGGGAGCAGCGCCATGTGGGTCCCTCCCTGGCCGGGGCTCGAACTCGTGCTGCTGAGCTGCGGATGCTTCACAGTGCAGCGCTCCACACTGCACCACCAGGGAGGCCCATCTGCTGGTAGTCTTCCGAAAGGTTAGATCACTCCTGCAACCAAAGGGTTTGTTTCCTTGCTGTGGGTTTCACAGGCTCAGCGACAGCACGTAGTGATAGATAAACATGTATGTTGCTTTGTGTGGTCTGAGTGAGGAGCACAAAGCACCGAAAGTGTACGTGATAGCAAGAGAGTTACATGTGACTCACCTGAAATTTTTAGGGGGGAGACAGAAAGCTCAGGAAGCCTCCCCAGGTGGGGCGGAGGTTGCTAGAGCTGAGAGGAGCGCCGGGAAAGGGGCTTTGGGAAGAACTTCCCAGGTCCTTGCTGATGTACCTTCCCCAGCCTGGCCTGGCTGCAGACACCTTCAGAGCCTGCTCCAGCGCCATTTGTGGGATTTCCAGAAGGAAAGCCGAACGCCAGCCCAGGGTGCGCTGTCAATGTCATCATTTGTTTTGTTTACTTTTTAGTTGGGGGGGCTGGGGTGTGGCGGGTGGGGAAGACCATCTCTTAGGCCTTCCAGGGATCGCCCATGGAAAGTGAGAGCAACTCCAAAATAAGAGAGTCGTCCGCCAGGACCATCCCTCCTTTCAGCAGTTGTTCTGGGGCTTAATCCGGGAAGGCAGGTTCTGATTTTGATTTTGAATTAGAATTGCAGACAATAGCAAACTGGAAAAATACTAGGCTTGCTGTTGAAAGAAAATGGAATGAGTGTGAATTTAAAAAGCATATTCATTGTGCACCTTTTATGAAAAATTTTCCTCTATAACGACCTCGGCAATTTAGTATTTAACATTTCAAAGGATTTTGAAGGACTCTGCCTTCTCAGAAGTTGCCAAAGATTTTAGCTATTGTCATCATTAGACTTCAAAGCAGAAACTGCAGGCGCTTTTAATGCCAGTGCTTTTCATCCCAACCTTTGTATTGAGATTAGGAACACAAAGGAGAGAGAGCTGGGGAGGGGCCAGCTGAAGTTTTTGTTTTGTTTTGCTTTGTTTTTCTTTCCCCCAGAGAATTATAATGAAAGCTCCACTCTCTGCAGCTTCTCTGCTCATTGATAGATTTTTTTTTAACTCTAAACTGTGGCACAATCTTCGTGGTAGTGTCCTCCTTAAAAACAAAAGGTGGAGTAATGAGAGGACCTGGCGCTTACAGAGCAACTTCACGTGCTCACAGCCCGTCCCAGAAAAGATAAAGAGCTGTGAATCTCTCAAACTATTTTATGTGCGCCGTCCAACTTATTTTTATGGGCGATTATCCTAGTGTTTGAAGGGTATACACGTGTGCGGGGGAGGGGTCGGGGTGGCCGCAGGGTCCCCCCCAGTCTCCAGGGCTCCCTTGTCTAAGGAGCAGACTGTCCCCACCAAAGACTGGCACCCTCCTCCCTCTCCCCACCCCTGCCCCACCCCCACGCGCTCTTTCTCAGCCAGTGCGTCATATGTGATGTACAGTGTACCCTGTGGTGTCCCCCCCCCGCCCCAACCCCAGAGGCACAGACCAGTGGGTGCTGGTGTCCCGTGCTTGTCTATCTCAAGTGAGCTCAGAGTGATGTGGGACCTAGTCAGTGGTTTCCTCCACTAGTTGTTAGGGGAGGTACCACTTTCTCTGCCCCCTCTTCCTGGCAGACCCTCTCCACCCACCCAGTAGCTACTGGGAAGTAGGGGCGGAGCTGAGCAGCCAGGTCAAGGGGTAGGGAAGGCTGGTGGGAAAAAGGGGGAGCGCCCCTTGTTCCTGCCCTCCAACTGGACCCCTGGGCCTGTTGGGGGGAGCATGGAAGGAGCATGTGATGGAGAGACAGACAGAGACACTTGGAAGAGACGTGGGTGAGAGACACGTGGGGAGGCTGACACCGCAGCCGTTACCTTGCTCTGTGCTTAGATTTTGCTCCTTGTCCAGCCCTTCCCACCAGAGGCACGTAGGCTTGTGGCCAGCGCTCTGGCTGGGTATTGACCGGCAGGGGATGGCTCATTTGGGTGTTTTATTGGGAAATGCTTATCAGGCACCTTCTCTCTCCACATTTCTTCTGTTGTTTTTTTAAGATTGTATTTATTTATGCACATAAGAGCTGGGGTGCAGGCCAGAGGTAGCGGGGTGCGAGGACTCACCAGAGACAGAGCAAGGAGCAGAAGAGGCGGATCCACTGAAACCCACTGCTGAGCGGGAGGCAGGAGAGGTCTGCTGCGCTCTGTTGTCCCCTCCCTGGCTGGGGATCGAACTCATGCTGCAGTGGCTGCAGATGCTTCACAGTGCTGAGACTTAACCCCTAGTGCCACCAGGGAGCCCCACACTACTTCTGTTAAAGCTCTTTCACACTAAGAGTGCTTTGTGTGCCCAGATGGCTGGACCCTTGTAGAATGTGCAAGTTTGGGGCGCCTGGGTTCCCCTCTGTTGGTGTGTGTGGCCATCAGTCGAGGTGAGGCACATGTCAGTGGCCTCACTGATCGCTGGCGATGCGGGTGCCTTCTATCTACATGGTACTTTTCCCTGTTTTTTTTTTTTTTTTAATGCACAACTGCATACAATCATGAGAAATCTCGGGCACAATTTATAGAGTTGCAAGTAACACCATTGCTTTGGTGCTGATGAGCCGAGGGCCGGGCAGGGAGCTCTCTCAGGTGCATGATGGCTTCACAGGAGGCTTGGGGGCGGGGGGTGGGGGGGTGGGCAGGACTCTCGATAGAGACCAGGGATCAGTTCTGCTTGAGAAGATGGAAGTGAGGGCCCTGGCCCTTGGCAGCAGGAAGCGACAAGGAGCCTGGAATCGGAAGTCAGAGACTGGGGCCTCGTCTGGGCTGTGGCCTTGTCCAGTTAGCTGTGGCACCTGGCGAAGTCATCCTGTGCCTCAGTTTCTTTACCCGCACGCACGTCGCCGCTGTGGGAGCAGATGGCTCTAAGTCTTCTTTTCAGCCGTGAGACAAGCTGACTCTCATCTACAGTATCCAAAGGCGTAAAGCAACCCACCCGTCAAACAGCCAACGGTCTTGATGTGGGCGATACCGTGCTAATTTTGCAGAACAATGGAAAGATACTGCTCGAATTTTTAAAAAGGTTACGACCTCAGGCACAAAAGGCAGTTTTGTCATCTGCATTATGGATGGCCACAGAAAATGTATTTGGATGCCAGGAAATGAAAAAGACAGGACTGACATGTGTAAGTTTGAATTAACTTGGGGTCTGTGCCAGCCAAAAATGAGAGGTGGAGAGGAAAGGGTGGACCCAGAAAACATTATAAAAGGGGCAGCAGAGTTGACAGAATTTCCGTTTTCTTTATTTTCCTCTCATTTTAAAATTGAGTAACCAAAATGGGAAGTTTTAGCGTCTTACCTCAGACAGATAAAGACCGCAATCGGGTAATAACATTAACCTTCTGGGAACTTATCTCTAAATAGGACTTAGTGACTTTTTTTCTCACCTGTGTACAGACTGTCAGGAGGACATTTTCCCGAGGAATACATGTTATTGTTGGATATTTAAATTTTTAATCACTTTCTATAGAGCAGTTAGTTTTGCCTCACTGGTTGGGTTATAAAGGTACAAAGTGAAAGAATGAGGGGAAAACATTCTCTGAATAGAAGAAACGATGCTGTCGGGTAGTGTAACTGCCCAACTCACGGTTCTTTGTCTTCTTGGAGAAAGAATTCGACAGAGGCTGGAGGTCAGGCATCAGGACACGGTTTATCAAGCTGGTGCATGAGCACAAGGGAGGCGGGACTGGAAATGATTTCCAGCCTAGCTCCCAAGGGCGGCCGGGAGGGGGCCTTCAGGGCCAGTCTGTCAGGGCTGGGAGGGCCAGTATCTGCTGGTTCTGGGTTGGGCTGCCCTGAAGCAGGCACCAGTGGGCTACATCCTGCTTCGTTCATCACGTGTCTTAGTAGCACCTAAGTGTGGGCCCCTTGACCTGTTCAAACAGGTCATGGCAGCTGCGATCCCACTGGCTGGAGATTCAGCTCCCCAGGTGTCTCAGGTGTCTCTGTTCACAATCCTTCCTGCCTTCCATGAAACTAAGTCACTGTCTTATCTGAGCCCCAGAGGCTGCTTAAGTTACTCATGTGCTCTGAGGTTGTTCGGGAAGGAAGGGCAACCTCAGGTAAAAAGAGGGAGAGGAAATCTTAGGCCTAATCATGGAGAACAAGAGAAATGTCTAAAAGTCTTGGTCAGTGATTTGAAAGGATGTCACAGTGGCACCTTTAAACTCTCAAGTATTTTTCAAAAAAGTGAAAAATTTGGGGTTTTTCCCCAACTAAAATTGAAGTTTGTTGACCTCAGACAAAAGTCATCCATTATTCCGATAACAAGTAGGTTTATTTGTAGACAGAACAGAAGGGCGATTGGAAAATGTGTTCACGGAGGGACCCCTGTGCATGACCCCAAATCCAAGGCTAACAACCCCCCCAAATAATCTGGGAAGAACCCCCAAGAGACAGCTGAGAGAGGAGACAGCATCGCCTCTCTGAGGTGCAAGGCCGTGGCCTGTAGCTGCTGGCCCGTGCCTGTGGGGTTCCCTCCCCGTGACCTCGTGACCGCATTTAAAGAGGGTTTTGAATACATTTTTAAAAACATTTTTATTTATGCATATAAGAGCTGGGATACAGGCCAGAGTGGCACGAGGTGAGAAGATTCACCAGAGACAGAGTGGGGAGCATAATAGGCAGATCGACTGAAGGGGAGCAGCGGGCGAGGCAGGAGAGGTCTGGTGCGCCACGTGGGTCCCCTCCCTGGTCGGGGATTTGAACTTGCGCCGCTGTGCCGCGGATGCTTCACAGTGCGGTACTCAACCCCCTGCACCACCAGGGAGGCTCAGGGTTTTGAATATTAATAACACAAGTTATTACCCAGGTCACACAAAGAAAGCCCGATGATACTGAAATCTTGGAGATGATGTTTGGGCAGACTATGCAGAAAGAGTGACTTTTCTGTTTCATTGCTATTCTCTGTGCTCGGGCCTGTTTAATAACATGATTTCAGGTATTCATATGATTCATTTTCTGCGGGCCCAGCTAGCTTCATAGCCCCAACAAACAACGACTGGCATCATTGTGACGGGTTGAGGCATCCTTGGGTAGCCTGGATTCCGCAGGGGAACCTAACTTGAACTAACGACTCTGCAATAGCACATGTCAATGGGTTGGACCAGCTTGAAATGACCGTGGACTGAATTACTGACCTGGGGTGAGGGCCCGTTCACATGCTCTCTGTCCTTCAGGCCGGGAGAGGGTGGGTGAGAGAAGATGTTAGCGCGTCAGGTCTACGGTACATTAAGACCCTTCTCACTGCTGTGAAAAGTCAGTGAAAGGTTTGCCCTCTAGCGGATTCCAGCCTGTTCTCTCTTTATAAGGGTCTCCAGGATGAAACTTGGGGAATGGAATCCCTGAGATGCATGGCTTCCTTGACTTGAGTTAGGCCCGTCTTTGTTTTTCTGTTAATCAACCTTTATTCTGCATACACAGTGAGCTTTGTGGGACCCCGAGTGCCAGGATCCCACCTTTATTTTTTCCCAAATTATTTTTTAATTTATATATATTTGACATCAGTTGTGGTCCCCGTGGAGTTCCCACCACCATGTCACCAGTGCTGTGTCACCTCAGGCCCTCGTGCTCTTTCTGTCCTCAACCCACTCCCTCCCTCCTCCCCACAAAGTATTTCTGATTTGTCCTTGTCTTTTTGTTTTTTGTTTTTATTGTTATTCTTTTCTTTAGTCGCTTATTTGGTTCCCTTATATTCCTCCTAGGGGTGAAACCATCCAGTATTTTTCTTTTGCCTTCTGACTTATTTCGCTGAGCATAATCCCTTCTAGCTCCATCCATATTCCTACGAATGACTCTACTTTATCTTTTTTGATTGCTGAATAGTATTCCATTGTGCATATGTGCCACATCTTCCTGACCCAGTCATCTGTTCTCGGGCATTTAGGTTGTTTCCAGGTCCTACCTAGTGTAAAGAGTGCTGCAATAAACATAGGAGTGCAGGTATTTTGAATCAGTGTTTTTGTGTCTTTTAGGATCTCACCTTATAAAAGCAATTATAAAGGAGAAAGCAGGGCATTTCCCAGACACATGCTCCTATCCTTGGGGGGGGTGGCTAATCCTGGGACATTGAGCCCTAATTCAGTTAAGTTCCTTTGCTCCATCCTCTCCCAATTCTGCAGTCCACCTGAATGCTCTGTGGCAGCACACAGAGACACAGAGCCAAGACGAGACTTCGGTCAGCGTCAGATCTTTCTTTTCCAACATTTAGGTTAAAGGCTTCTGTGTTGTGGTTGAACACATGCACGGGGTGTTGAGCAGCTGTGAGGATTCACTCTGCCTGGTTTGCACTTTTCACTGCTTGTCTGACATATTTTGCTGACATATTCAAGTGCCTTTGGGTTTCATGGCATCTTCTAGCTGGAAGAGACCTTGGAACACCTCTGGTCTGACCTATTTGTTTTAGAAATGAAGTAGCAAAGCCCGAGGAGGTTAAGGACTTGGTCAAGGTCGCAGAGCCAGAAGGTGACAAAGCCAGGTCCGCGCTGCAGCACCCCACTTCCCTTTCCAGCCTTTATGGTCGGTCACTTATTTTTGAACAGGACCTAGTGATAATTTTCATCTCTGTCCAGACTCAGGAGTGATACTCCCCAGGCATGCATGTTACTATTGAAAACTTGAAATTTAGACCATTTCATACCCTGTTCTTCCCCCCTTTTTATTCTGCACAGTTTCTCACGTACACAAAAGTGGAGAAGAAAGTGACACACAAACCCAAGGACCAACTTCAACATCTTCTCGTTTCGCCGTATTTTACCAGTCCACCTACCTGCATCCGCACCCCAGAAAACTTTAATGCGATCTTAAACACCATGTTATTGCACCCATAAATGTTTCCGTATGCAGCTCCAAAGATTGACATTTTAAAAACTTATAATCACTGAACTACTTTAAACCTAAATAAATTAACAATAACTCTATCATGTTTCCAAATATCCTTTAGTCTTTGAAAAGTCAGTTATAAATACTTTATAGCCTTTTTATTTTCAAATATGTTTTCCTTTCAAAAGAGAAACATATTCTGTTAAGAAAGGTGGGTGTTTTAGGCCATAAAGGGGACTTGTGAAGGGGAGACTTCACAGTCATTGAAGTGTTTCCTAGACAGTCACTTGATTTCGGGGGATCTTAACTCTCCTCTCTACACCAGTCAATTTCAATATAATGTTTTCCAAAGACATCACAGCCGTTCTTTTGTATTCCTGCGAGCAATTTGATATTCCAGAATATTCTAGAAATGTGTCACCAAAAGAGGAGAACGTTGGGGTTCCTTTGGAGATGGAATTCATGAAGACGGTGCCCAGGGTCTTGGGGGCATGGAAGGCAGGTGACCGGGATCTTCTCTTTCGGTGGCCGTGCAGCCTCTCAGCTCCACTTCCCTGGCCCTGAAAGCATTTGCTCTGGCCTTGGGAGGGAGCGGCAGCTCTGGGCACCGTCTTCACGAATTCTGTCTTATCCACATTCTAAGTGGAGGAAATGGAGATGGCCGCCGGGTGCTCAGCCGCCCCCACGTGGCCCTGGGCAGGACAAGCTCTGGATTCTGCATCTGCAGCGCCTGGGTGTAGACCTGGACCCCAGTGCTGCGGAGGCCGGTCCCGTGTGTCCCCTGCTGGCCTCCGAGGGGTTTGGAGCGGGAGGCCTTGGGAGCTAACGCAGAGCGGAGTGTGATGGAGGTCCATGCCCAGCTGGGCTCTGGGTGTGTCCTCTCCCGGCTTTGCCAGCCCCAAGCTTCCTTCTTATCCTGACCTGCTGATTTATGGCCCTGGGCTTGGCGAGGGAACTGCCCCAGCAGACTGCCCTGTCCTGCTAAGGAGCTAAAGAACCAGCTCTCCTCCGCCCCTTCCCCAAGGACAGAACGATGAATCCTCAGCAGGTTTTGCATGTTAACTTGGTTTGTGCAAGTGAAAGGGACAAACATTCCCTTTCTCCAGAGCACAGAAAACAATCTGGCTCTTCCTTGTGTGAGCGACAGGCACAGGTTTACCTCAGAGGGAAGTTCCGCGTTTAGCCGTGGCCAGAGAAGTTCTGGGGCCTCCATGGAGTACCTTGCTGGTTTATTGTTTTCTTAATGACACTAGCTCTGGTTTAAGAGTCTGAAGGAGTCTCCAACAGCACTGTATGTGGGGGCTGACTTGAGTGCCCCCCAATTCATAAGCTGAAGTCTTAACCCCCAGTGCTTCAGGATAGCACCGTATTTGGAAATAAAGTCATGGCAGACATCACTAGTTAAAGTGACATCATATCCTACTAAAAATGGAGCTACCATATGACCCAGTAATACTGCTCCTAGGGATCTATTCAAAGCACACAAACACTGATTCAAAAGAATAGCTGCACCCCTATGTTTATTGCAGCACTGTTTATAATAGGTAAAACCTGAAAACAACACAAAGGCCCAAAAATAGATGATTGTATCAAGAAGCTGTGGTGCATATACACGATGGAATACTATGCAGCAATCAGAAAAGACAAACTAGAGTCATTTGCAGCAACATGGATGGAGCTAGAAGGAATTATGCTCAGTGAAATAACTCAGAAAGAAAAAGAAAAATATTAAATGGTTTCACTTACAGGAGGAATGTAGGGGAACCAAATAAGGATTCGGGGGAAAAAACAGTAACAACAAAGCAGAGACATTCTGCAGGGGAGGGGGTGAGAAAAGCAGAGTAAGAGGGTGGGGGGAACACACGACCTTGTGATGGTGCACGGGGATTACTTGGTGGTGGGAATTCTGTGGGGACTACACTTGAGAAAAGGAAGCAAATGTTTAAAAACAAACAGTGATATAAAAAATATATATAAATCTTAAAAGTATTTTAAAAAAGGAAAAATCAGAAATAAAATGAACAAAATGAGTATTAAAAAATAAATAAAAAGAGGGTCCTCCCTGGTGACGCAGCAGGTTGAGCGCTGCACTGTGAAGCATCTGCAGCACAACAGTGCGAGTTCGATCCCCGGCCAGGGAAGGGACCCACATGGTGCAGCAGACCTCTCTTGCCTCCCCGCTGCGCCCCTCAGCAGTGTGTTTCAGTCCATCTGCCTGTTCTGCTCCCCACTCTGTCTCTGGTGAATTCTCTCACCTCCCTGGACTCTGGATTGTACCCCTGCTCTTGTATGCATAAAAAAAAAAAACCTTAATAAATAAAATGAAATCATGTCCAAGTTGGGTGGCCTGAATCCAGTGAGTGGGTGTCATCATAAAAAGGAGAGGTTTGGACACAGACATGCATATAGGGATCCCCTGGGAAGACAGGGGGATAGCTCAGGGACTGAGCATCATCTCAGGTGTCCGGGAAGCCCCCCCACCCCCCAACTCAGACAAGGCCTGGTGCTGACCCCCCATGGCCTTAGGCGGCATTGCCCGCCCGCCGCGNCCCCCCCCCCCCCCCCCCCCCCCCCCCCCCCCAGGCCTCAAGCCTGGAGGTCCACCCTCCAGGACAAAGGAGGAGTTGACTCCATTGCGAGTTGCATAAGCACTCCAGTTGTGCTGTTTGTTATGGTAACCCCGGCAACCAGAGCGTATTAGCATCTTAAACAGTGCACGTTCAGATAACACAGTACGATGAGGATGACACTACGCTCAGCCTCTACCCAGGAAGTCATTGCCATGGCAGATGAGCAGATGGGAGCCAACTTAGTAAAATCAAGAATTTTCACTAAGTATTTCTCTGACTAATCATTTGAGCTTTATTTGGGAGAAATGCCAATAGGTTCTGGTCTCATTTCATTTTATTTAAAAAACTTTTTTTTTAAACATTTTTCACAGCATAGGATTTTTCCCCTCAGGTGAAGTCACCATAGTTTTCCCACCACCAAAGCATCTTGGGCTCATTTTATTTTATTTTTTAAAAAAGATTTATTTATTTATGCACACAAGAACTGGGGTACAGGCCAGAGGTGCAGGAGGCAAGAGGAGTCACCAGAGACAGAGTGGGGAGCAGAACAGGCAGATGGACTGAAACACACTGCTGAGGGGCCTAGCGGGGAAGCAGGAGAGGTCTGCTGCCCCCCCCCCCCCCCCCCCCCCAGCAGGGATGGAACTGGCAGCAGTGGTTTGCCTCATAGTGCGGTGCTTAACCCTTTGCACCACCAGGGAGGCCCTGGTCTCATTTTAAAGAGAGCCTGAACTTACGAAGATGAAGTCGCCTTGGAGAGACACAGGGAGTGAGAGGCTCTGTGAGAGGCAGAGCCGGACTTGAGCTGAGAGCTGACTTCAGATTGCGAGTTCAGCCTGGAAGTGATGTGGCAGTGCAGCTGAACTTAGGCGTTCCCATTCCCAAGGCTTCTTTCTACTCTTCCTGTGGTCCCCAGGTGGAATTTGGCTGTGACTTACTGTCCATGCTCTCAAACCACAGGGAAACAGAAGAGGACTCACCTCTCTATTTGCTACTGCAGCCTTATCAACATGACTGTTCAAAATGAGATACGGCACTTTCCATAGACGTCAAGTGTGTGTGCATTTATTATCTCCTGATAATAATGTTGAATCAGAGCAAGGAAAGGGGCTGAGCTGCTGTGTAACGCAAGCCTGAAGACAGAAGCGTTTCTGGGAAGAGCATGACGTAGAGGTCAAGTTCACCGCTTTCACCCTGCCCCAGAGCCCTCAGTCCTTGCAAAGGGCCCCAGGGTGGGTAAGTGGCAGAGGCAGCCGGTGCCAGGGGCAGTAGAAGCAGAAGGACCATGTGGGTGGGCGATGTGGGTTTAAGAACCCTGACTACTGGCTTTGTCCACCTTCTGTGGCCCCCCTGAACCCCAAGCCTGGCCAGGCCAGGCCTGCCAGCCAGGCCATGATGCCTTAGGCCCACCTGGGAGGGAGGGATGGAAGACCCTCTCACATCTGACAGTGAGACTAGACCAGGGTCCTCCTTGGAAGTGCCAGAGGGGCGTCAGGGAAGATGGATGGGGAGGGGGAAGGTTATTTCCCTTCCTCTGCGGTCACAATCATATTTTATTTGTGTTTATGCAACTAGATCCGAAGAGTGTGTCTCTCATTAAAGTCTTCTTGGCGTAAGATTTGCAAGGCAGAGGATGTCTGGCCAAGTTGTAACTTTTTGTAAGAATCTGTCCTGGCTTACATTCGATAAAACTTTCATTATCTGGCATTAAAAAAAAAATATATATATATATATAAAAGGGTGAATGGATGATGGCTGGGAATTTTTGTTCCCTGTGTATGTGTGTGTGTGTGTGAGAGAGAGAGAGAGAGAGAGAGAGAGAAAGAGAGAGAGAGAGAGAGAGAGAGTGAGCACTTATGCTTTTATGTTCCCTTTTTGTTCTGGTGAAAAAGAACTGATTTTATAATTGATTGCTAAGGAAATCTTATTTATGGGCCAAAACTGGGAGAAAGTGAGATGCTGGCCTTCATAACTAGCAACACAGCAGCATAGATATCCTGACAAGTCCCCAGATTAAGATAAAAAAATCTATAAATTTCCAGGTGAGACATTTCAAAGTATTTCTTGGCTCTTGCGTCTCATTCATAAAGCGCAGGCCAGCTCCATCCACCACGAAGAGAGCCTCAGGCCCCAGGGAGCTGGCCTGCCCATGGTGCCGGAGGGGACTGGTCAGCAGGTAAATCTCAGCAAGGTCGAGTGTTGAAAACAGGTGAGGAGGAAGGAGAAGGCAGCGGGAAGAGCAGCAGTGGGGAGGAGGGAGACCACAGGAAAGGAGGTAACGTGCTGGACGACATGACTTGGGAGCCAACATGTGTCTGTACAGAAAAGAACATGCAAAGGCCTCTGTGTTGTTGGGGAGAGTGTGGAGACAGTGATTCATTTCAGGTGGCTTTTGTTTGTTTTTCAAGAATATCCGTAAAGCACTGAAAGACCAGCGTGGAAGAGATGGAATTAAGAGAGAGAGTGAGCGATTAAGTTATTACCTGTGGCATAATGAACTTTTTGAACAGTGCGTTCGGGGGTAGACCAGATATTGGGTGTTCATTAAAAGGAACTAAATGAACGTTTACTGAGTACGAACTAATTGCCAGGTATTTGCTGCATGTGATCCTCTGAACAAGCCCCGCGCGCGCCTTTGTCTACCAGAGTTCCAGGGAAAGGAAAAGAGAGTTTATAGGACTTGTCTTGGGTCATCCCAGTGGGAGGTGGACTTGCTGGGACTGGAAACATTCCAGAACGTTCACTCCTAGCAAAATCCTAGTAGGAAAATTCTTGCCTGAGCAAAATTCTTGAGGGTTAGATGGGAGAACCAGGCCCCGCTCCACGCTCATGCACGCATCTCCAGCCTGGACTTGCACAGTCTGTCACTCCCAGCGGACAGCGAAACTGCTTCTCACACGTTTGTGTGTTCATTGCTGAGGTGGTGGTGATTACAAGTCTGCAAAGACCTGTGAAGCAAACCGTGCATTCTCATCCTCTGTGGGTTCTTGGGCATTCTTAGCCTTCATCCAAGGCAGGTACGGCCCACCTGTCACAGGTAGACCCGGCACTTGAAATCACAGGCTGGCAGTGAGGCGTGGTCATTTGATACCAAACATGGTTGGATTTCCCTGCACCTGCTCATTCAGTACTTTACGCTTTAAAACACAGAATGACTCTGGACTAGTCTGCAGAAGGCTTGCCTCCAGGAACTTGGACATGTTTAACACACAACATCCGGAGCAGGAAGTCAGACGAGATTTGTCTGAGATTTGGGCAGAAAACCGTGGCAACATGGCATCCTCACCTTGTCTCTGGTTCGGCTTTTCTTTTTCTTCACTCTACTTCTCATCGCTTCTTGTTCAGCTCGATCTTTTCCCAGTTCTAGACTGGGTCCCCTCCTTCGGAGAAGCTGCATGGTAGCTGGATGGCCGTGTCTGAGTGTGGCTGAGGTGGTGGGGGCGGGATGGAGCAAGGTGAGGTCCACTTGGGCTTCCGAGTGTGTCCCATGTGGCATGTGTCAGGGCCTGGGCTTGTCCTTTTCCTGCGTTGTCCTCAGCGTGGTGGGCCGGGGGGGCTCCTCCCCGACCCCTCTTCCCCAGGGAGCATGGACTGGCATGGAGTCTGGCTGTATTTGCCTTCAAGTGCAGTCTACCCCAGCTGGTCTTTTTGAAGATGGGTCCTCGCAGAACCTGCTCAGTCTGTGTATTACCTAAGATCAAACTGTAGCCCCAGATCTTGGGCTCTTCACTCATCTGGTCAGGGGAGAGAGAAGAGCAGATACCCAGATCACCCTGCACCCCCAGCCCCCCAAACACACATACTATATTATTTTAGATTGAAAGATCTCTGGTCATTTTTTTGGCCTCCACTTAATTATTTATTTGTTCTTCTTATAAAGCAACACTTGTGGTGGTTTTGACTATAAGGCTGTGGCTGTGTATCCCCATTTGCCTGGAAGGGTACTGGTTCAAGTATTTTGATCTAGTAGAATTAGTGGCATTTTTAACTTTGGAAAGAGTCCTACACTGAGAACTGAAATGAGGTCGCCCTGTGAAGAGGGTTGTGGGTGGGACCAAAGGTGCAATGCAGGGTGCTGGGTGTTTTGTTTTTCTTTGAAAAATAAAATAGGAAAGACTTTTCAGATGAGAAAATAGATGCAATAAAAAGGGCCCTAGATGGATAATAAATTAGATGAATAATAAATAAATGAGTAGCTTTCCTAATGGAAGCTTTTGCATGGAATGACTAGATTATAGCTAACACCTTGTGTTTGGAAATAGAATAAATAATAAGAAGATTTAAGATCTTTATCCATCCACCTAATTACTTAAACTGCTAAAGATTGAATGTTTAAAAATATCTTTCCATGGACATGGCAGAATTGATCAAATAATAACATCTCTGTATTTTTCATACTTTATTAAAGTTAAAAATGTTGTTTGTAATTATTAAAATGATATAAAAATGTCCTATAATTCACTGGAAGTTAAAGTATTCTTTTTTAAAAGAGAGCCATAGTAAAAATTTCTAGAATTTATTTAAATTATTTTAGTTATTCTTAAATAGAGCCTGGAATTGAAATATATGGAGCCTTTAAATAATTTCTGTAATTTGATAGAACAGGAAACCAGGGGAGTTTTGCTGCTTTTTTGATATATGATTTTAATTGTTCACGTATAACATTTCCTTAAATGACAGGAAGCCACATGTTGGAAAAAAGAGGCATCCTTTAAAATCCATCTGTGTCGTAGTGTGGGCTTTTACTGGCTTCAGAAGCAGCTTTGTGGTGACCTGAGAGCAGAATTAAGAAAGGAAAACTTTCAAGATTGACTCGTCTGAAGGCGGGGTGTGATTTCACTCTAAATCTCATGCGCCCTTTGTGGAAACCAGCGAGGGAGCCATTTGAGGCGTTCCGGAGACATTTGTCTTCTCCCTGATGCACATGTATTCATAAAAACCTCCTCCTCGGGTAACTTAAACGTGGGGGTGGCCATCCCGGCAATATGGGGATTTATATGAACCTCATTCAGACGGCACAAAACCAGGGGACAGCTGACCCCGAAGCCCGTGACTGCCCCTCAGGGATTCCAGAGACCACACAGCGCGCGGGTAGACCGCTGCCTGGGAAGGACGCTCAGGAGTGGGGTTCCGCTCCCCCCCCCTGTGGGACTTAGGGCGACTCACTCGCCACTCTGAGCCTCGGTATTTTCACTTCCCTTGTGATACTAACTTGCCTTGCTTCCCTCCGACCTCATGAGGCTTCACAAACTGAAGTCCTCTGCAAACGCTACGCATGATTATCCTTCCAGGGCGAGGAGAGGATCTGAGGCTAAAGAAAGTGGATGTAATACATACTCCTTTACGATCTTAAATCCACTTTTGAGTCTGTGGGCGTTTGCGGCCCGTCGGCCGGGAGCACCCGCCCTGCAGAGGACCACCGTGAGCACGTCGTGAAGTGCGCTTCTGCAGGGCCTGCCTGAGCTTGGAAGGGCGAAGGGGCAGGTGGGGCCTCAGGAGACGGCTCCACTCCCGGAGAAGCCGGGACACGGTGGCGGGCTGCTTGCCCAGGCACAGAGGACTGGGCCAGGACCGTGAGTAGCCACACAGTCCGCGCTGTGGGTGCTCGTCATCCAAAAGGAAAGGTGGGGGCTCCCTGGGGGCGCAGCGGATTGAGCTCCACACTGAAGCAGCCGCGGCACAGCAGCGCGAGTTCGATCCCCGGCCAGGGAGGGGACCGCACGGCGCAGCAGACCTCTCCTGCTTCCCCGCTGCTCCCCTCGGCAGTGTGTTTCGGTCGATCTGCCTGTTCTGCTCTCTGCTCTGTCTCTGGCGACTCTGGCCTGTACCCCAGCTCTCGAATGCATAAATAAATCTTTAAAAAACAAAAACAAAAGGAAAGGTGCAATGTTGTCACCGACAGCAGCTCGCAGGCTTGAGGTGATGGTGTGCGGTAAACCAGTCACAGTGACAAAGGCACAGCTTGGACGCTTCCACAGCTGGCGGTGGGACAAAGCAAAATGCTTGTAGAAGTGGAGGACACTCAAACTAAAGTGTCTGCGGTGAAGAGGGAGGGGGCAGAGAAAAAGGTCAGGGGGATGGAGGAGATGCTTGGGAGAAGAACAAGTTAAATAAATTGCTGAAACTTAAGTTTCAAGTAATAGCTTTTCCACAGTGGAATCGCTCAGGTATCTGGTTACAACAGAGCAGTGGGTGCTGGTGCCTTCAGCCAGGAGACTGGGTGTGAGGAAAGGGTGACTGAGGATGGAATCCAGGAACACCCAGAGGTTTGTGAGAAACGTAGGGGTTGGGAGGTAGGAGGCGAGCCCAGGAGAGCGGTGAGTAAAGGACAAAGGAAAGACCCAGAGGAGGGGCAGCGAGTGGGCGGCGAGAACCCAGGAACCGGAGGGGCCTGGCGCCATCATGGATGCGGAGGAAGGTGGCCAGTTACGTTAGCAAGAAGGAAGACGCGGGACTGCATGATATTTCAGAGTCACCGCATTATGGAGAAGTATGAGAATAAGGCCAATGTGCGCAGCGGAGATGAGAAGTGCTACGAAGTTCACACGAGGGCGGTATCCAAAATTCCAGCCTCTTCCCGGTTTCTGGGTGTGGCATCACCTGTCCACACGTTGGAAGTGTAGGTGCCCCTGCTTGTTCTGCCTTCTGCATCCTGCCCCCACGGGTCCAGAGCCACGGGTCCTGGCCTGCCAGTGCTTCCTGTCCACTCTCTCTGTTCTTTCTGCTGGAATTCAGACCCGGACCTGCACCACCCTGACTGCCCTGTTGTAATAAATGCTTCCTAACTGGTCTTCTGGCTCCTCCCGGGTCTTAACAGGGCTAATTTTTTTCTTGGGGTGGGGGGTTTATCTGTGTCGGTGAAGTGTAAGTTGTATGCCATCAAATCCATCCATTTTTAAGTCTTTGATATTATACAATTGTGCAGCCATTACTATAATTTAACCTACCTGTCCGGATCTCTTTGCCAAAGGTGTCCTGCGATGGAGGTTTGATGAGTGTTTCTGTGTATTTACTGGGTGCATTAGCATGTTAAAGGCATTGAGGTCCACAGGTCTCTTGAGTACATGTGCTAAACTTATCACAATGGACTCTCTTTTTAAGTCGCATCTGTTAGTCTGTCTTGGAACACATGTCCCTGGAACATGACTGGCCACTGCAGATCTGAGGGCCAGGCGCAGGCATGTGGAGGTCTGCAGAAAGGAGGGAGCGTCATCTAAGAAAGCTGCTGGAGCTTGCTTTTTTTTTTTAAGATTTTATTTATTTGTGCATGCAAGAGCTGGGGTATAGGCAGGCCAGAGGCAGAGGGTGAGAGGATTCACCAGAGACAGAGCAGGGAGCAGAACAGGCAGATCGACTGAAATACACTGCTGAGGGGAGCAGTGGAGGAGGCAGGAGATGTCTGCTGCGCCATGTGGGTCCCCTCCCTGGCTGGGGATCGAACTTGTGCTGCAGTGGCTGTGGAAGCCCCACAGTGTGGTGCTCAACCCGCTGTGCCACCCGGGAGGTCTGATACTGGAGCTTTCTGAGAGAATTGAAACCAGCAGTTTGGAACCTGAGTTAAGGAACACAAAATGTGTCTTCCCAAAAGTACCCTGAGGACAAAACCGTGGTCAGCCACTCTTGACAGCTGTTCCTGGTGGCCCAGACCCCCCAGGCCACATGGACGTGCTCACGTGTCTACAGACGAACATGAATGCAGGTGCAGTCTCGTGACTGGGGCCACCCAGCCCCGCCCTCATGGTGTATGCTCATTATTATTATTATTACTATTTACCAACCGGCACATTTGTCAAGTGAAACTGTTACTGTCTTTTGTAAATTATGTTTCGGGAAGAAACAGAGAAAGAAATTATTGCCAGGCTCAGAAACTGTTATTTTTATTTAATAAATATTGTCATCACAAAGTTCAGTGTGTCTATCACACACATACATCGATGGATAAACACTTATTTCCTCCCTGCATGTTTAGGCCTCTGATTATAACAAAGGCAGATTTGCGCAGGAACAGGGGGCTGTTCCAGCGGTGGCTGCAGCTGCAATCGGGGCTCCTGAGCTGGCCGGCTTTGATGCATCCACTCTCCTAATGTGTCCACCGTCCTAATGGGGCTTGCAGACGCAGCTTGCTGCGCCTCCTTGTGTGCCAAGTACGTGTGGGAGGTCTGGATGGCTACCTTTAAACTGCTATACTTGTGTTTATTTTTGACTCAAGTTGCCTTTTCTCCGCTTACTTTGGTAGTTCCTTTTCTCTGTGGTCTCGCATACGCTTCAGTCTGTAGTGTGGGTTTTCTGAAAGTCTGATGGGGACTGTGTACTGCAGGTTTTGTACAAATATTAGCTCTTTAATGCTCATTTAAAAAAAGATATGAATTCAAAAGGTTAAATTTTACTAACATGTATTAAGAAGTCAAAATTTCCTAAAGTTTTTAGATCCAAGGTATGACATTAATAAGCTTGGCATTTTTTCCAAATAATAATATAAAAACTGTAACCCTCAGGGGGTGTCTTTGAAAAACATTTGATCAATGCCAATTGAAGAGTGAAATCTCTTTATGCAACAATTAGGCCCATGCAGAAACACAGTTAAGTACCTTCTCTTAAAAACTTATATTACACTTATATATTTGGTATATTTAATTTTAATTTTTTCAAAGGTTTGTTTATGCACACAAGAGTTGGGGTACAGACCAGAGGTATGGGGGTGAGAGGATTCACCAGAGATACAGCGGGGAACAGACCAGGCAGATGGACTGAAACACACCGCTGCGGGGAGCAGCGGGGAGGCAGGAGAGATCTGCTGCGCCATGTGGGTCCCCTCCCTGGCCGGTGATCGAACTCGTGTTGCAGTGGCTGTGGATGGTTAATGGTGCAATACTTGACCCCTTGTGCCACCTGGGAAGCCCAGGACATTAAATTTTTAAAAGCCTTTAGTAGATCTAACTGGGAATGCTTGACACTGTATCTTCCGAGTATTTTGTTGGACATCCTCAGCCTGAAATAAGAGCCAGCCACTGGCTTCACCTGCACGTCTTTTCATGTTCATACCTGCTTTGGATGGGTAAGTTACTTGACTGCTCCGACCTCTACTGCTTTCCTCTGATTTGATTCAGCCAAAGCAGCCTCCTCTGTGTCTGATTCTTTGGGGCTGGCCTTGGCCCCGAAGTGTCTTGAGGGCATTTCCTCCTGCATGGTGCACATTCAGAGGTGGCTGGTAGGGCTAGAGCGCTCCTGCCCACGTAGCCATGAGGTCACCCCCATTCTTTCATATGAGCAATGAATGAATATATTCTAAGTCAAATGCAATCCAAGCTTATTTTCCAGAAAATTCCTGACTAATTTCCCTCCCTTCAAACAGAATCCCTCTTCTTAGCTCCCTCTAAGTAGAAGTTCTGAAGCTGTGATGGCTGCTTTGCTTTACAACTTTCAGTGGTTCACACTGCACTTGGACTGGATCCAAACACTCGTGGCCTGTGAGTCCTGGCGTGACCCCACGCTGGCTTTCCTCCATGACCTCATCATACACCTTTCTCTTTTGCTCCAGTTCCAACCACTCTGGCCTTTCGCTTTGTCCAAAAGAAGTCAAGATCCTTTCCTACCTCAGGGCCTTTGCACATGCTTCTTAAAACACTCTACCCCTACTCTTTGCTTGGATGTCTTCTCATTCCATCCGTCTCAGATGAACTGTCATTCCTTCATAAAGGGTTTTCTTCTTTATAGGACTTGGCATGATTTATGTGCTTCCAAGACCATGAGCTGCATGAAGCTCTGTGCGATGTTCTGTTTGCCAGCAGCCATTCAGGACTGATCTAGACAGTCAATAATTATCAGAGAGATGAATGAATATCACAGTTGCCGCAGCAGTCACCATTAGCCTTAAGGCATAACTATGACAGTCACTCATATAACTGCTTTGGACCCCATGGGAAGGTCTGACCAGTAATTAATTACTTGTTGAATTGAATGGAGAAAGCTAAATGTCATATCTCATGCGTTCCTTAATGCGTGCACTTTTATCACCTCTGTGATTCTTCACACATTTAGCCTTCTGTGGCTTCGAAAGCTGTAACTTTCTGTTCTTAGCAATCCTCTTACACGAAAGAACACAATTTAGATAAATGTGCCTTTTGGGGGACTATCAGTAACCTAAAAAAAGTCACTGAACATTAGCTAATTGGTTTACAGGTACTAATAAATTTTGATTAGTGTAAATATAAGTTTGACATGATACTTGCTAATTTTGTTTGCCAACTGGGGGATCCCAAGTGATACTCATTACAGCTCCCCAGTTCCAGAGGGCACCATGGGCTGTTGTTGCACGAAAACTGTTGTTCTCGATTGGATAGTGCTGGTGGCTTAACTCCCGGCGCCCTTGGCCGGGCTTCCTGAGAACCTGGTGTGGATTCCCCTCCCTCCGCCTCCAAGACTCGAGCCTTGGCATGGCACAAACTGGAGTCAGAACTGCATTTCGAGCCCGATGCTTTTGCGCAGTCTGAGCCTGTCAAGACCCGGTAGAGACTTCGTAGCCCTGTCCCCGCACCTCGACACCTGTGAATGAGTCAAAATGACTTCAAACGTTGCATCCTCACAAATAAAAAAAGCACAAAAATATAAAATAAAACAGTGTTGAAAAAAGAAAACTCGGGTTATTTTGGTGGTTGATAACACCCAAGCTATTCTGGGACCCCAACTGGGGAGACAAGCGTTTTGGGGAGAAAGGAAAACAGCAGCGGCCGCGCAGCGTCGTCTGGGTCGGGGGCAACGTGGTCGCGCCCTTAACTCGCGGTGACCTCGCGTCGGGCCCACACCCTGGCCCGGGGCGGCGCTAGGCCCCCCCCCCCCCCCCCCCCCCCCCCCCCCCCGCCCCCCCCCCCCCCCCCCCCGCCTCCCTGCCGGCGCCCGGCGCGTTGGTGTCGGTCGGCGATTGGCGGTTGGACCACACAGCTGCGCGAGCCGAGGGCCGGGGGCGGTGGGCCTCATGCGGGCGGGCGGCCCGCACCGACTGACGCCAGGGCCGCGGGGCAGCGCGGCGGGAGCCGCGGCCACTCGCTGGGCCTTGCGCGGGCGGCGCGAACCAGGTGCCCCGGCGCCCGCGGCGCTCGGAGGCGCTCCCGGGCGTGCCCTCCCCGGGCTGGCGCCGACTTTGGCCTTGGCGCAGGTGGGCCAGGCCACGCTTCGCCCTCCGGGCTCCCGCCGAGGGGTCCTCGCCCTGCCTGCCCGGGGGAGGGACGCTCCGCCGGCGATGTGAGTCTCCGAGCAGCCTCCCGCGGGGCCCCACCGGCCGCGGGGCGCTCTGCATGACAATGAGCCCGACAGCCCCGGCGCCCTGACCGCGGGCAGCCTGGCCCGAGCCCACCGGGCGCTAGCCCTGCTCCCTGCGCTCGGTGCCCGCTCCGCGCGCTCGGTGGGGGCGCGCGCGGCTCGACCGCGGGCCCGGCGTCCCCGGCAGCCATGGCTCCAGCCGCCGCCAGTAAGTAGGAGCATGCATGTGCAGGGGGGCACATGCGTGTAGGCGCGCGCGCACACGCACACACGCGCGCACACACGCGCAGCACCCGGCCTCGGAAGGAGAAGATTGACGAGGCGCTGCAGTCGCCAGGACGACTCGGGCTCGCCCCGGATTCCGCAGGAGCCGCCGCCGCAGCCGAGAGCAGCGCCCGCCGACCCCCGCCCGCGCTCTGGAATGAAGACTGCCTCCCGGGGGCTGCAGGGGAGGCCGAGCCCGCCCGCGGCCGGGCCGGCGGACAGGCCCTGGGGGACGCGACCTGGACACTGTCATCCCCGCGCCGCGCTCTGAGCCGCCGCTGCGGAGGGCCGGCCGCCGCCCCTCAGCGTCCCGGCTAGCGATCGGGGCGGCCCGGAGGCCGCGGCGTCCTCGTTTGTTTGGGTCTTTGTGCCGGGCTCACAGTTGGCTAAGCACTCCTGCGCTGAATCGGGCCATTGTCTGCGCTCCCATTGCTTTCACGCTGCAAGTCTCGGCGCCCCCACCGCCCGCCCCCTGCCCGCCTCCTCCGGGCCGGGGAGCCTCCTAACGTGCCTTTCCCCCCAGGAATCTGGAAGCTATAAGCCGGCGGATTGCAAATGAAGTGTAATGCATTGTGGGACGTGTGTAAAATCGGAGCCTTCGCCGTGGGGGGGTGTGGGGGCGTGGGGAGGGCCGGACCCGCCGCTGGCGGTGTAGACGCCGACGAGGAGGGGCTGGGAAAATGTGCGCAGCGCCCGCCCGGGTCGTGCCCGCCGTAGACGGATGAAGCAGCGCGCTGCGCCCCGGCGCTGAGGCCCCCGGATCGGGGCGCGGGTCGCCCTCCCCACCATGAAGAAGACCCGGAGCACAACCTTGCGGCGAGCCTGGCCTAGCTCGGATTTCTCGGACCGGGCCTCGGACCGCATGAGGTCCCGCAGCGAGAAGGACTACCGCCTGCACAAGCGCTTCCCCGCGGCCTTCGCGCCCCCGGCTTCGCGGGGCTACATGACATCAGGTTGGTGTCCGCGGCCCTGCCCCCGGGTGCACCCCGGCTCCGCTGCCGGCTGCAGCGCTGGGAGGACGGGCGGTGATGGATGCGATAACTCGGGGCGAGCAGTGGGGGACTTAGCTCCCAGCCACCATTTTGTACCTCCGCAAGAGCCACAGCAGGCCCTCTCAATATGGGGCTGGAGCGCGATTAGTTCGGTGAAATCCGGGAGGGGGCCGCGCGGGCGCCAGGGCTGCAGCGGGGCGAGCCAGGCAAGCCCGGCGCCCAGCCCCAACCCCGTGGAGAGCCTGCGTCCCGCGTCGCCTGCAGTGCCGGCCGGCTGGCCCGCGCCGGGACCAGTTCTTCTAGTGGGCATTTAAACAGCCCCCCTGTGCTGCCCAGGGAACAGGTTCCAGGGCCGGTGCAGGATGGCCGGAGTGTGGGAGCAGCGGCTCTGCGTCCGGCGGCTCTGCCGCGCACGGAACCGCGCCGGTGCTCGCTGGCTGCGTTCTGTGGGCTGTGGTGTGTCTGCGGCTCGCAAGATCCGGGTGGGCTCCACGTATGTTGCTTGGAATCAGGTGGTGTGGAAAGAGAGGAGGCTGCAGGGCGTGTGTCATGTCAGGCAGAAGGACAAACAAAACGGTAAAATGAAGGCCGGGAAGACGCTGCCGGCCCAGATGCGGGGCTGCGGGAGCGTTTCCAAAGGAGCGGGTTCCGTTTGCAAAAGTGCCGGCATGGCTCGGGCTGTGCCTGGGCACCCGGGATGAAATCCTGGAGGAGATGCCAGAGGAGGAGATCCCGTGGCCGGCTCCCCCCGCCGCTGTTAGTGACCACTCGCCTGGAATGGCGTGGGGCACCAGTGTTTGTTTACTTGCTTTTCATTCTCAAAGACTCAATTCTCTGCTCAAGTCGAGGGAATGGGAACACCGATTGATTCTATTTGAAACCACACACCAGGCCAGATCATTCTAAGCCCTGGCAGGACTGCTTTTAGCTTGCGGTTGCGACTTCACATTCTATGCTCTCACTATCTTTCTCCAAAAACAATTATTTTTTGTAACTGAGGCCAGTGTCTCAGGCCTTAAAAATGTCTTGTGCCCACAGTTCCACGAATGTAACATCTAAATGAAATAACCATCTTTTTATTGCAAAATCTGGTGACAGAAGAAACATGGTTGACTGTTTTGGCAATAAGGCTCCCTTGATTTTCTCTTTCGTGGAAAGCCAAATTTGTGAAGGAAGTACCAAGTTCAGTTTATACTTGAGGAGTCAGTCACAGCTGTGGTTGCTGTATTCTTCAGACTCGTGGCAGTGCATTTTGAAATACACCGAAAACCCAACCTAACCTCAAACACATATATGTGCATAAGCCCTGTCTGCACGGGTGTTCAGATAATCCCAGTTTCGTATAGCACAGGGCCTGAATGTCTTCCTTCTTCTCTGAGTAGATCCCCTCTTCTCTGCCCCCACAAGCACCCAGTCCTGATACCAAGTGTGGGCTACAGGAGAGCTGGCGGCCACTGCTCTTCCACAAACCTGCAAGCCTCTTTAATAATTTCAGACACATACCCTGAATCTATTTTTATCTGCCTTGACACAGCTTCCTTAACAGTCACATTTTCATTCTTTGCAGAAAAACCAAACAAAAAAACTTCTCTGCTCTTGCCAGTGCTGCAGGCACTTTTGGGGGCTTGAGGAAGAAGCTTTTAATTTGATTTGATTCTTTGATTTTGCTTCTTGACCTGCAAATGGTAGAGACTGTATTGATGGGTAACCTGTTTCTGGCGGTGGGTTTCTATGCAGATTATAGGTTAGGTTGCTAGTGAGAAAAGAAACCCATAAGGTGTGGGAAGAAGAGTCTTGTCATTCATTCATCATTGGAGGGCGCGGCCCCCCCAGCCCCCCCAAGAGCAAAGTGCTTTGCCACGCTCTCAGGGGTATGTGCCAAGTAAGGGTTTGTCCCGGGAAGGGGGGTGGCTGTTGGTTCTTTAATCCAAATGTTAGCTGATGCATGCCAAACAACGGTATTAGTGCAAATGGGAGGAAACAGCAAATATTAAGACAACTGCAGCGGACATTGTGGGGAGGTAGACTCTCATTTGGGTGTGTTGGGGTTATCTTATCCATTTCCTTTCCAAATCTGAGTGTTGACAGGAATAGATAGTATATGGAAACTTTGAGATCATTGACAAGAAGTTCTCCTCCGCCTAAGGAAAGTAAAGGGAGCGCACTTCTACCAAGCTAGGCACTGGGCACAGACTGGACTGGCCGCATAAGGGAAGCAGAAAGCAGAGCGGCCTAGGGCACCGGAGACTGGGCTGTCCCGCTCGGTGAACTGTGTCATTCGCTGTCAGGGCACAGCTGTTGCTCTTGGTTCCAAGGACAAGGAAACCTTTTCGAGGAGGCACCAAATAACTTCAAGCGTCTTCAGTTGCAGCTTTCTAGAAACCCTCTCCCAAGAAGCAGTCCTAAAAGTATGGGGGGAAATCACTTTTTCAAAAAACTTTGGGATGGGGGCGCACCTTGGAAATGTTCTCAGCCATCCTCTGTGCTGGCTTACCCCCGCAGCGGGCTGCCTTGCAGGTTTAACCCTGGCGAGCAAAGCACTCGTAGCTTCCCCTGCTGTCTTCGCAGGAGACAGCACCTCAGAAGTCACGACTGAGTCGGCCATAGGCTGGCAGTTGGCCTCGGCCCACTCCTCCAGGCACACACGGTGCTGTACCGCTCAGGCCTGCACTTTAAAGCCGCCGGTCACCCCTTCCGTGACCGGTGAAGCCCCCACAAGCTACCACTGCTAAAATAGTCCCAAGTCACCTGCTCCTGCTCACCAGCACGTGCACGGGCAGGAGCTCAGGGTTCATCTTGCATATTCATTTCCCGATGGCCATTTTTGGGCAGAAGGAGTAAAATCCTGCCTTCTGTGCAAATCAGAGCAAGTCATCAGATGTCATACATGGTCTGAAGAAGGAAGGGGGGGTCGAGTCGGTGTAGGTTCGTTCTTCCTGGGGCTGATGATAGGATAAGGGCAGGACTTCCCACCAAGAGGGAAGCGCCTCCTTAGTTCTCAGGACTTTGCTTAGGCCAGCGGGCTCCTGGGCCTCCGTGTCTCCGTCACTACTGCCATCTCTTCATTTCCTCACTCTCCTCTCTCCTTGTCCTGGGCGGCGTCTTTATCTTCCGCAGGGACCGCCGACAAGCCCCGGGCATTCTGTTTGGCAAGATCAGAAAGTAGCTTTTCCTCTGCCCAGGGTTGATAGAGTGGGTTCCTAAAAGGTGTTGCTTACGGAGGAGACACCCCAAGAGTCACTGTAGTTTTGACCGGACACTCGTCATCCAACGAACAACGAAACAGACATTTTTAATACTGCTGCTTTGCAGGGTTTGAAAAGGAAGCTGAAACAGCTCCCGACTGACAGCGGAGGAGAGTTTCCATCAGTTTCATCCGGTGATCGGACTAACAGAATCAGCAGGAGGGACTGCCCAGCACGTTGCCTTGATTAGTGTATTAGTTTTCATTTTATAGAAACTGATTCTGGGCCACAGTTGATTCTGTGCGCCAGTTCCCTGTGTTCTGTTATTTTAAGAAACCCGAGAGTTTCCTGGGAGTGTGGGGTGGACACTTGAGGTCTGATCTGGGTTGGCCGGGAACCAGCTGTGCGCCTGGTCACTTACCTCCCCCGCTGGAGCTGGGCTGCGAGGCTGTGCTCGACTCCCGTGACAGCGCTGGGCAGAAGGCGGCTCTGTAGCGAGCAGTCAGAGCAGTGGGTAGAAGAAGCCCCTGCCCTGTCTGCTCCCTGGCATCGTGCCCGTGTGACTGGGTCGCGGGCAGAGGGCCCGTCGGCCAGCGCTGTGTCCTGTCGTGTGTGACGTGAACGCAGAAGTCTGCATCGTAGTGGACGCGCCTCGTGACCGGTCACAGGTGCGGATGACAGATGCGACACGCTGATTTTAATGACCAGCAGCATCCTGTCGCCTCCCCTCCCGGCTCTGCAGAGACCCAGGTCCGGCCTGGCTGTGCCGGCGGGGTTGGAATCCGAAAGTACCTGTGCTGATGCCTTTCATCACGCCAGGGCAAGTGAGGGATGGTCCACGTGGGGGGATGACTTTGCTCTTTATTTCCCGGGAGAACACGACGTGCTTGGGAGAGGTCACTGCTCTTGGTGTTCCAATCGCTTTTCCACTCTTGCGAGCGTTTGCATTTGGAAGAGAAGGACAAGACCACGTTGCCCAAAAACCTTAGCGTCTGCGCACCGCGGGGCTCTTCTGGCTCCCATGGGAGCCCCACGGAGTCCTCGGCCGTGCCCTCGCTGGCTGGATGCGGGGCTGCTGGCGCCGCCGTGGACGCAGCCGGCCGGGGCTTTGCTGGTGGGACCTGGCCTGAGAGCAGGACACGTGGGCAGCCTGGCCACAGACACGGTGTCGTGCCCGCCAGCGGGGTGAGCGGGAGGGTCTTGGGGTTCGCGAGAGCATGGCCGGGACGCAGGGCGAAGCTGATCCTCGCCACCGCAGTGCAACAAAGACATGAGGTGGGTAATTTTTTAAGTCGATAATAAACTTTTCCTTGAGTAGTTAATCCCTAAGCTATTTTCATTTGACATAGGAATGTGTAAGCCCGTTGGTCAGAAAATACTATTAATTGCCACCCCCTAAATATTTCTGAACCTGCCCCACCTTCCTCCTTCCTCCTGTCTGTGCTTTCTCCTCTTCCTTGACGCTGCTCTCTGCGGGGCCCTCTCGGCCAGTCCACTTCATCCCCGCGTGTCCCCGCGAGGGTGCGGGCGCTGAGTTGGTCTTTCGCGGCTTACTCGCTCCTAAAGCAAAACCAGCCATGTCTCTCAGTGTCCCTCCTGCCTGTGGGTGAAGTCCCCGACTTCTGGGTGCGCCCTCCCCGTCTCCCCACCACCCTGTGCCCCATCCTAGACTCTTCCCCTTCGGCACTGCCTGGCCCCGTGCTGTGCCTTCCCTCACACTGCTGAGAGCGCGCTCTGTCTCTGGGTCGCTGACGGCCCAGGCAGCCTTCCAGAACCACCCTCACCCTCCCTTTCTCTCTTCCTCCATCCAGATCCTTCCTAGAGCGAATCCTCCCCTGCCCACGTGTGTGACAGTCCCGCACGCGGTGGTGGCTCACGACCCACGTATCTGCTGCCCCCACGGCCCTTGCTCAGCGGCAGGCCCTGTTTCGTTCCCCTCCCCATGTTGCCGGCAGCCACGCGCCTGGGCACCTGTCAGCATGCAGCCCGCGGTTACTGGATGCAGGGAGGAAACGGGACTTCTGATAACTTTGGGTAAAGCGGTGTGTTGGCCTCCTCGTGTGAGTCACCCTGCTGTGGTTCATGGTCACCTCTGTGGTCCAGCTCTCCGGCGCAGGCCGTGTCCTGTCTGGCGGCGCGCAGCAGCTACCCTCCAGGAGCTGACCCACAGGGAGCAGTAATAACACGCGTGCTCGGGCCTCGCGGGTGGACGGGGCGGTCCAAGTTGATAGGCGCTCAGAGGGGAGAAGGATGCCGGGTGAGAAGGCTGCCCGGGGGAGGGCCCACTGGGTCTGGAAGGAAAATGAGGGCGAAGGATGGGGAAGCTGAAGGGGCAGCATTGAGGCTGCGTGGTGTCGGCCTCACTGTCACACGGGATGTGCTAGGAGCTGTGAGGCTCAGCCAGGTGAGATCTGGAAATGTTGGTGGAATTCAGTTGATGGAGCAGGAATTGGCTGGCGCGTTTGGGGGCAAAATGGTGAAAGGGGCACTTGAGGACGACGTGTCTGGCGGTGGCTTGCGGCGAGCAGAAGGGCTGAGTGTCCGAGCTGGGAGGAGGTTGAGTGGGTGACAGGGCACCCCAACAGATGAGGAGGGACCCCTTGATTAGGGGGTAGCAAGCCATCCTCACGACTTTTCTGGTACATGTTCATAGGACACCTGTACTGTGATTTATTCAACAGGGTTTTAACGACCTTTTTTACTTAAAGGAATTAAAAAGAAAATTTTCTTTTGCTTAACCTGTGAGTTGAGTTTCACTTGATATTGGTATTTTCCTAATTTTCAATAAAAATATTCAAGTCGGTACCATCTGAAATGAGCCCAGGTACCTGGAGGGAGTCTATGACACTTACTGGAAATCCTGCAGCAGCGGAGGAAGGAGTGAAGGGGAGTCTCTGTGAGAACAAAGGAGCCGCTGGCCCTTGCGCCTGGCTGCATAGAAGAGGGGAAGGAAGAACAGGGGGCAGAGATCTCATTGGGAGAATGCAGGTGCGTCGCCAGGAGCTGGGGCGTGGCCCGCGAGCGCCGTTTGCGCGTCATGCTTGGTTGTACAAGCACAGCTCTGTGGACACACCGTGGACAGGAGGGGCCGTGGCCCGGTCTGGAGCGCGCCCGCCTGGCAGTTTGGAACGAGGTTCGCTTAGCTTGTTATGCTTTCTGTTCTGCTCCTCGGGGGCACCGGAGGAGTCTGTTCTCATTGCCAGCAGATGGAGGGTGACTTGAAGCCCTTAACTTTGACTCTTCCTTGGGTTTCTGCATCAGCGTTAGGATTGGTGGGAGACCATCTGCTCTCCCACTCCTTAAAGTCCTGTGCTTTTTAATTCTTGGGTTTGTTTCATTCATGTTTTCATTTATTCAGAAGCGATGATGTGGTGGTGAAGGGGGTGGACTTGCTTTTGAGATCTAGAGTCAGGTTTGAAGACAGAACATCAAGTAGCAGCACAAAAGACCAGACCAGCGATGTAAATAATGTACATTTCAAACATCTGTCATACACCTATTTAGCTGAAAAATTACGGTTTAGGTAACTCACACACGCAGTTAAAAATTCCATTTATCTTCCTGCTTAAATTCACGATGGCCCCTCCAGGCCAAATTTTCTCTTTTTGAAGATAAAAAGGGAGCTGTTTGGCAGATGCCTGTGGGCAGGGGTGGCAGCCTTGGGCCTGGCCCGTCCCCCGGATGGCCATAGTTTTAGAGGGAGGAACCGTCTAGCTTTGCGACTAACATACCCAGCTCACCCTTCCTGCACATTCCTGTCTGCATGATCCCCCTCAGACAACTGCTGGACTATTTATTGCTTTTGGCATATCCAGCTCTTGCTTTGAAATCATTTCATAATTAGTTGACGTGGAGGCCCCCATAGTGATGGACGTACATTGGATCTTAGTGAACGTTTTGGCTGTTTGTAGGGTAAATGGAAAAGTGATCGAGCTGTTCTGCCCTCCCACCACCGGGGTCGATGATGGACACCTGCGGTGCTGCATGCAGGCCTAAGTGGGCATGCGCGAGTGGGTGCCCCTGGTCGTATAAGCGTGGCGTCACGAGGACGCCAGCAGGGAGAGCAGAGAAGGGAGAGAGAAAGGCAGAAGAAGCAGTAGTGGCAGAGGAGAGGCCAGAGAGCCCAGAGAGTGAAGATGTGCGGGGGGCTAGGGCCTGCCCGCCTCCTGGCCCCCCGGCCCCCCTACCTGCTTTGTATCTGGTCACCTCTGACATGATGATGCAATAAAAACCTAAAAAAGCCACCAAGGGCTCCAGGACCCCTCCTTGACCCATCTGCTCGGAATCATGGAGAAGCTGCCCCGGGCCCTGCCGGCCCCACACTGTCCTGCCTCTGAAGGCCCGTCTCAGGCCTGTAATTCCCACGGTTAGGGGCTGAATAGTTCCCAAAGGGGCCTGATCAAGTTCTCGCTCCTGGTACTTGAGAGTATGTCCTCGCTGGAGACGGGTCTTTGCAGATGTAATTAAGTTAAAGTGTGTCTGATGGACCAGGGCGGGTCTTAAATCCCATATGGCCGGTGTCCTTATAAGACAAAAAGGGACGCAGACATGAACCAGGCCCTGTGAAGACAGAGGCAGACTCGGGTCTACAAGCCAGAGACGGCCAAGGGTTCCTGGTGCCTGTCAGGAGGCAGGAGAAAGGTTCCCAGCCTTTCCAGGTCAACAGCCTACTCACACCTGTGAGTGGGTGTGAGACTTGGGTCTCCAGACCTGTGGGAGAATAAGTGGCTCTTGTTTTTGCTGACTGATTGGTTGGTTGGTTAACCAGATGGTGTTGGTTTCCAACACCATCTAGGATTTGAGGGCGTGCAGCTTCACACAACATCACGTGCACCACCAAAGTCCTGTGACCCTCCTCGACAGCCCACTGGCCCTCTCCCCCCAGGTCTTCCTGCTCCCACCCCCATCATCCTCTTCTGGTGACCTCCGTTCTGCAGATTTCGGTGATTGTCGCGGATGGAATCAGAGGGGGTGTGTCTTTCCCCGTCTGACCTACCTCACTTAGCGTCGTCCCTTCCAGTTCCGTCCACATTTTGCAATGGCAAGATGTCATTTTTAAACCACATGGCCGAGCAGTGCCCCATTGTGCATGCAGCCCACGTCTTCTAAATGCAATGCCCAGTCGCTGGGCACTTCGGTCGCGCCTGCAGTTTGGTTGTCATAAACTGCGCTGCGGAGAAGCGAGGCGTGCTTCCGTCCCTCTGAACGAGTGTTTTTGTGCTCTTTGGGTGGGTCGAATGGTAGGTCTGTTTTTACTATTTTGGAAACCGCTATACTATTTTCCTTTTAAGATTTATTTATCTATGCACACAAGGGCTGGGGCACAGGCCAGAGTCACAGGAGGTAAGAAGATTCACCAGAGACAGAGCAGGGAGCAGAACAGGCAGATGGACCGAAACACACTGCTGAGGGGAGCAGTGGGGAGACAGGAGAGGTCTGCTCTGCCGTGTGGGTCCCTCCCTGTCCGGGGATTGAACTCACGCTACAGTGCAGTGGATGCTTCAAAGTGCAGCGCTCAACCCACTGCACCACCAGGGAGGCCCCTATGCTATTTTCCATAGGGGCTGGGCCAGTCTACATTCCCACCAACGATGTCCCTGTTAGCTCCTTTTCCTCCACATCTTCACCAACACTTGTTTATGGCTCTTTTTTCAGCGTCCTGCTCCCCCAGGTGTGAGGTAATATAGCTCAGTGTGGTTCTGATTTGCATTTCCCTGCTAAATGATGATGAGCATTTTTTTCATGCAAATTGGCTCGTTTTAAGCCAGTTTGGTACTAGTTTCAGCATTGTTGGGGAGCTGGGGACTGACACGTCAGCATTATGAAGTGTGATGGGAGCAGAACCCTCATTTCTCTTTGTAGACCCCGAACTTGCCATAGAATCGCTTTTCTGGCCCGCCCGACATCCAGAGCCTGGGCATGTGGCCTAGTGTTCACCAGTTACACACTCCCCCCACCCCCAAACTTTGAATTTGGGGCTCCTAGGGCCATGGCGGTGGTGGTGAAGCAAGAGGGTGTTGGGGGGCAGTGGGGCCGACCCATCGCTAGTTGGGTAAACTTGGACAAAGTATGCTTCCTTAGTTTCCTTCCCTGCAAGTGGGCATAGTATTACAAGCATGTGACTGAGGGGTCCCCAGAGACCCCCGTCTGTTAAAGGGCGTGTGCTCTCGTGAGGATCTGAACCATCTGTGAGCACAAAGGCAAAGGAAACATTCTTACTGTGATAGATTTTTAATAGAACTGGTCTGGACAGAGAGCAGAAAGGACTTCAAATAATAGTTTCCCCATAAAACTTCGAAAATTACCCATCTCCTCACAGGCAAATGCCCAGTCACAGAGGGTTCTTCAGAAGCAGGGCTGCTGAAGCCTGAAAGCTTGTCACACTGAGTTCCTTCTGGCAGGGTAGCTTAAGGGAGCAGGCAGATCCCGGAGAACCAGGAGAGAGAGAGAGCGCGAGCGAGCGAGCGAGAGACTCAACATTCAAAAAATACCACTTCACGGTAACGGCTGCCATTGTCTCTGTAAACCAGGAGCGGCTTCCCCGTGTCTCACCCACGTATCTCTTCCAAGTGTCTCTTTATATCTCTCCTCATGTCTTTCCTCCACGTGTCTCCTTCCATGAGTCTCCTCCTAGCAATACCAGGGTACAAGTTGAAGCCAGAAAAGCAAGAAGGTCTGAGCACACACGTGCTCAGTTACAAGCTAATCATGGTCGGTTAACTCCATCCCTGGCTCCTGGCGAGCCCCATGCAGGAAGCCAGGTCCTCGGCATGCTGGGAGTTGAAGGTTCCTTCATCATGGAGATGAAGCTGAATCAGGAGTGAGCTGTTCCTCTAACTGTAGCTCCCATGAAGCTTTTGGGTGAATTCTGTGAATTAACGTACAGAAAGCACTTAGAACCGGTTTGGCATGTAGGAAGTGTGTAGCATGTCACTAGCGTTATTAGAAGTCAGCCTCGGTTTCTCTCACATGTCTGAGAATCCCAATGAAACAGGGAATCTCAACAGGGTCTCACTCACAATCACTTCTAGGTGTGATGAGGAGAAGAGTAAACTGTAAATAAATGACCCAAAAAAGCTTGGTTGAGATTTGCTTTGCAACAAGTTTCCTTTGGTTCCTCTTTCCAGTAACATCCAAATTCTCCCCACCTTGCATGCAACTGCTGGCCCTTACGATTAGAGCCCAGATGATGTTAGCTCCTGGAGGGAGCTTCTGGTGCAGCGTGAGTTGACGGAGCTGCTCCTTCGTCCACTCAGAACTGATCCGTACCCTTTCTTGTCCGATCGTCCTAGGCTGTTTGAGACCACGGCTCACGTCTCACATGCTTTTGTCCCAGCGAGTGCCAGGTATGAAGCGGGTATGCAGTGGGAGTTGAAATGCGTAGCTTGGGGCTCCCTTGTCTGGCTGGCATTCCCGAGAGTTCCAGTGCAGTCTCTGCCTGCCGTGACTCTCATCTTTCTGCAGCCACATTCAGGTGGCTGCCCTAGAGGTGACAAGAGGCTTCTGGAGGTAATTATGGTGTATCAGTGATCTTGAGTGTCACCCACGGCCTCCGATCCTGTGAGGGCAGGCGGGTCGAAACCAAGGCAGGCAGATAGCCTGCTGGGGCACCATCTGTAAGCCTGGTTGGATTTTTTAAACGCTGCAGCATAGATCTCTGGTGAAATCACAAAACAATGTATTTTTTTAATCCATTAAACTTCTCAGATTAAAAATATCACTTGCTATTAGGGGCTGGACTTTGTAAGTAGAGCCAGGCTTCCCTTTAACCTAGTGAGTCTTTGAATTTTCATTTCAATTAGCTTTCATTAGTGGAGGGAAGTACTTGGGTATGCTCCCTCCACCCTTGCTAGCTGGTTATTTATAGTGTGGATGATGGGCAGCTGTTGATAAACTTTAGAAATGCTTTTAAAATGTTGACTTGGCCGGGAGAGCACACCCCAAAGGGCTGGGGGTGAGGATGGTGAGTGTCAGATGACTTTTTCCACGTTCGGATGAGCGGCCACAGGCTCGGTTCACAGAATGCCCTTGTTTAACAGCGGCACGCGGTGGCTTAGACCCTGGAAGGAGGTGGTCTTGTGTTGGACTTTTCATCCTGGCAGCCACTGCTGGCATGCTTAGTTGACGATTTATATGACCAAATTATCTCCTGTTTTTCATCTGTAAAATGAGGATAAAATAGTACCTTGTAGTAGTCATGTGGATTACAAGAGCATAGACATGCAAAATAATTAGCATAGGTCTGAGTCCCACTAAGAACAATACATTTTTGCTACTGGATCATTACTTCTTTTGTGACGTATCTATATGGAACACACTCCGAATTGTTTTATTCCCTGGGAAGCAGAGGAAGGGGAGACCACAAGTGACTTGTCCAGGGGCCAAACATAATTAAAGACAGTTTTACACCTGACTTTTATACTGGGTACTCATTCAATTAGAAGTCCCATATTCCGTTTCTGATTGATTTTGGCATTTGATCTTCTAAGAAAGCTACAGAATTATTCATACTTAAGTGGGCTCACTTGTCCTTAAATTTTTGTCTTGGGAAAAAGGGTCAAGAATGGTTATTTAGTTGATGTTCTGGTAAATCTAGGAGAACTTGGATTCTTCTAAATGAGGGCCATGGTGCCGCATTTAATCAGGTACAATTTCATCTGCATACTTATTTTAACTTTTCATCTGAAGGCAAAGAAAAGCATGCCTCTCTGGGGCCGAGGGCTGAACCGCGTGCACATGCTTGCATCTGCAATAAACAGGAGTAGCAGAAAAGCCCCACTTGGGAAAGGAATACTTGGGGGTGAAGATGCGTCTTTCAAGGTCAAGGACGGTGAAGCCCAGGGACTTCTCTCCAAACCAAGGGCATGTACCTCCTTCGCTGAACTGCAGACAGTCGTGAGGGGCCTGGGATCTCCGGGGAGATAGTCCCAGGGGACTGTGTAGGAGCCAGAGGGGGTGGCATCATTTGGGGTCCACTGCATGTGTTCCTATTTCAGCAGCGTTCCTAAGAGCAGATGGTTTGGCAGCGAGACTTGGGGCCCTGGGATGACAGCCTGAGATGGGGAGGAGAAAGGGTTCCCTCCTCCGCAGCTTTCAAAGCTGCCACCACCTCCGCCTCAGCTCTCTTTCCAGGCAGGCAAGTGAACTTGGCCTGCAAGGATCTGGGAGTTCAAAGCCTCCCGCTTTTGCTGTCTGTTTCTGAGCTTCCTATTTAGCTATCCATCTGCACCACTTCGCCTTTCTCCCCAGTACGCTCTCCTTTTAAAGTCAAGGGAAAGATACTTAAAGAACCTAAAGGGTATTTGGTGGCTGACTTGGAGGGTGATGGCCAAGCAGATGAACTTCAGAAACCTCTAATTATGATTCTAACTACAGCGAAAACATTGACTTTTGTGGGTCAAAGCGTAGTTTTTGAAGAATGTACATCTTGTGTTCCCATATGTTATACCTTGTTTGATGTGGGTGATTGTAAACACATGGAGGATTTCAAAGAATATTTGTTCGGGATGCCAAAGGCAGAATAAGTAGTGGGGTGGCATCCTGATTCTGGAGGCCAGAAGAGGGAGTTTCCGTTGTCACCTGCAGCCAGAGATGTGAAACTGCCTTCTCTCCAGTGGATAATGTCCATGGCTGCTGGCCCATGGCACGTTGGTTAATGGTTATGCAATGTTGTATCGTGAAGGCCTGGAAGGTTTATGGCCAGCTTCTCAGGGGAAGTCAGAGGTCAGAGGGCCTGGCACACCAGCTCAGGCTTCCTCTCTGTCTGAGAACTTGCTTCCTAAAAAGATAACAGAGTTCCTGCACACTTGGAAAGGCAGACAGTAAGAGACAATTCCTTTCCCCCACAAGAAAGGGAACCACATTTATTGAACACTTACTTAGCACCAGCTAGTGCCTGAGAGTGGCCATATTAGTCCCGGGAGGCAGCCACTAATTCATACTGCAGCAGCACCGATGATAAAACTGAGGCTTCATACACACGCGTGCACACGTTCTTCCATGCGCTTGAAGCCCTGCACAGTTCCACCTTAGTCTGTGTGTTCGCTGTGCATACAAGGGCTTGCCTGTGTTTCCTTTCACGTCCCCAGTGGTTCATCTTGCATTTACGCCGGGGCCCTGCCGGAGAGGCCTGTGCTGTACCGAGGACGGACTTCAGCGTTCTCCGCACATGCCACTGAGTCTGGCCTCAGATAGTTGTGTATGCTATCACACAACAAGACCCCTGCCAGCCGAAGCTCTTCCGAGAGCTACCCTGCCTTCCCCAAAGAGCAGTGGAGTCTCCTGGAATTTGGTGGGGATGGACGTGCCAGGGAGGGCACTGCTGCTGACTCTTTCCTCTTGCCAGACATGTTGGGTTGGGTTTCTTCATCCTTCTGTTTCGTGTCCTTCTATTGCCAGGAAATGTCCTTCCCAAGTGAATGTCCCTCCTGTTTTTCGAAGGAGGTGAAGCATGGGGATGGGCCACTCTTGGGTTTAACTTGAGGGGCACCAAAGTGTCTGACAACAAAATCTGAAACTTCAAATGATAGAATCCCGCCCCCCATGAATATAATTTCATCCATTTGTAAACGTTTTTCTTCTGCGCCCCCTTTTCTCCTGCTTTTTACTTTCTTTGTTCTGTAAGGTCACTGAGGCCATTCTAGCTTTCGTGTGTTCTAGCGGTTGCCATCTGTTGTTGTAAGAGTTTAGATTGAATATTATTCTGAGGATAACAATAGGCCAACATCCAAATAACTGAATAATGTACTGGCACAGTTATCGAAAGTGACAGGATTAGGGCAAAGAGGAGAAGTTACGAAGGTCTGAATGGCACAAGAAGAGGACTGAGTTCTCAGTGATCAAGAAATTCATAAAGTATGAAGTTTGGTGAATAGAACCAGAAAAAGTACAGATGGTTCAAATGGGTAAATGGCCTGTATCTTTGATAAGAATCAGTCCACGGGTTTCTAGAACATTAGATGTGTGTTAGAAAACCTCCATCTGGGGGAAGTAGAAAATGTCCTTATGATTCCCTGCAGGAGGATCACTGAGAAAACCCTTCGTGGTTTCTCCACGTTTTTTAGTGGTCAGGGAGCTGAGTTCGGTTCCCATGGCGACACTCTGACTGAGCGACAGGAGAGATAATCTTCCCTGAGTCTTTCTGCCAGCAGAGGGTTTGCAAGTCTGCCAGCATAGACTTCTTGGCGTGTGGAACATCTCATGTACCGCAAACAAAGCAGATGCATGTTCTTCAGCATATTTAAAAATTGTCCCAAACTCTCTGATTTGCAGTGTCTTTTCAAATAGTTTAAAATTATCTCTTCTTAGCTTTGTCCTCTACTTTACAACTTGTTAACGAACACTTGCGTTTCCTATGTACTAGGTTTAAATATCCTAAATAAATACAACACAGAGTTGTCAGCTCTTAAATTATAAAATGCGATTTGTAATTTGTCTGTATTTTTAACTTCAGGACCAATGCACTAAAATAGCTGATCTCGCAGAGTGAAAAAAGGTCAAATTCACTTGTATTCAGTTTCCTAAGATTAGAACTTCTTAGTATTGTTTTAACTTCTTTTTACTTTTCTCTTTCGAAAATTTGCTGAGAGAGATCTGATTAGTAAACTACATTTTTAAAGAAAAGGATTTAGCAACATGCAGTAAATTAAAGCTTACAGAAATTACCTTCTTTGGAAATAGAAGACGCTCCACAAATTCACTCTCCTGCTGATGAATAGTTTGCTCCTCAGGTATAAATATATTTAACTATATAGACTTATTCTTAGTCTTTTTTTTTTTTTTACCTTTTAAAGATAGTTGTGGTATGAGATACAGACATAAAGTTGACTATCCCAGTCATTTTTAAGTGTACAGTTCAGTGCCATTAAATGCATTCCTGTCATTGTGCTGTCCTTTCATCCTGCAAAGCTGAAACTCAGCTCCCACTGAGTTTCCCACTCTAACTCCCCACTTTCCCCCTTCAACCCAGGGCACCCACTCCTCTGCTTTCCATCTCAGTTAATCTGACTGCTTACTCCTGGGACCCCATATAAGCAGAATCACACAATGTTTATCTTTCGGTGCCTGGCTTCTTTCACTCGGCATACTGTTTTCAAAGTTTACCCATGTGGGAGCATGTCAGGATTTCATTACCTTTTAAGGCTGTATAATATTCCACTGTAGGTGAATCCCACCTTTAGCTTATCCACTCATTTGCTGATGGACACTTGGGGTGTTTCCACCTTTTCATTGTTGTGAATAATACTGCTAGGAGCACAGGTGTGCAAATAGCTGTTTGTGTCCCTGCTTCCAGTTCCTTAGATATTTATCCAGAAGTGAATTACTGGGTAGCACGGTAACTGTAGGTTTACTTTTTGAAGGAACCTTCATACCATTTTCCACGGCTCTTGTGTCCTTTACATTCTTACTGTCAGTGCACAGGGTTGCAAATTCTCTACACCTCGTCAACACTTGCTCTTTTCTTTCTTAGTTTGCTAGTGGCCCTCCTCAGGGGGTGTGAGTCACATGTTTCAAGAAGGGCAGATATTCAACGCTCCTCTCAGCTCTGGATGATCTTATCTGTGGGAAGCTGCAGGTTCGTGATCTCCATATACCTACCCAGAGAAACAGGTGGCCTGTTGTAAACTTTAGACCGCGGTGTCTTGGTTAGTAAGTATGTAAAGATGGAGCCGTTGCCAACTAGTCCCCTAGTTCCTTGTGCTTTTTTCTGAGTACCGTTTACTGAAGGACAGGGAGAGTCAGCTCTGATTTCGCGAAGGCTGTTTCTGTGTGCAGTCTGCCTGTTGAGGCCCTGCTGTGAGAGGTAAAGAAATGAACCCTTACCTGCAGGTTGCTGGAACCTAGTGGACAGTCTGGAAGGTGCTCGAGGTGGGCTGGACAAAGCACACCATGGGCTGTGGAGCGTCTGGGGCGTGGCGCCTCAGGGGTAGCGCGCGGTGTGCTGGGAGGTCGTCCAGGCACGGCGCCGCTAAGGGACCTGACGGACGTTTTGTGGAGACAGCGCTTCCCCCACACGGTGCGCTGACAGGCTTTCAGCAGAATCACCCAGATTGTTAAGCAGACACACATCTTGGCCTCAAGAATGCTGATTCTTGGTTTGGAACCAGGCCCAGATTTTTGTGCTCTTTAAAAACTCCCCAGGCGATCCCGACGTCCCATTAGGTTTCTACGACACTGAATCTGAATGGCCGACCCAAGACGACCAGCCTCTCAGCTCATCGCTCATCGCATCACTCACTTCCTCTCACGTCAACAAGCCACATCGAAGGTTTGCGCGCCTCAACGCGGCGTCTGTTTTAGAGGATTAGGATTCGTTCTTGCCTTCAAGAATCACACAGTTCCCTGAGGTACTTGGAAGCCAGAGTGTGAGTCTGTGATGAGGAGCTGAGTGAGGGGCTGGGCGGGTGGTGGAAGGGCCGTCAGGGGAGGCCCAGCCCGCGTCAGCCATGGGACTGCGTGGGGTCGGACTGCGTGGGGTCAGACTGCGTGGGGTCAGGCCAGCTCCTGGAGGCTCCTGGAGGGAGTCCAAAGACTGAACAATATCTAGAGGGATCTTCGGTGTCAGGCGGAGGAGCTGTGTTTTGTTGTGAGAATGATGAGTCACCCAAGGACTTCAGCAGGGCTGTGACCGTGGGATGTGCATGAGGAGAGGCCATCCTGGTTCGCCATATAAAATGGACTGGAGGACCTACGGGAGAGACGGGTAGGAGGAGAGTGGACACAGATATGCCTGCCAGGGTCTCCGAGGCCAGAACACAGAGGAATTACCAGCCGTGGTGTCCACTTCCTTGAAGCAGATGTCGAGCCCCTCTTGTGAGGGAAGAGGTGACAGGCAAGGTGGGAAGAGTAAAAGTGGCTGTGTTGGTAACAGAGGGGATTGCAGATGGACTGGGGAGCAGCTTGAAGAGTCCAGCTGAGGCCAAATTCCATGACTTATCTGGTGGCATTTAAGTTTTCTGACTGAATTTCATAATAGTGCTCATTAATCTGATGTGCAGAAGTGGAAAAACCAGGTAGTTGGGTTTTTCTAGGCTTGGCCCTTGGCCAGGCAGGATCATAGGTATGAAGGGGGTTGTGGCCCCTTCTCTCCCAAAGGTGAAGCTGGTCTTGGACGTCTCATTTGGGGCTTTGGTCTTGCTGGGAGCGCAAAGGGCAGGTGTAGTGTCGGGGAAAGCAAGACATTGCTTCTCTGCTTAATGTTCTGGACAGTTCTCAGATGATGGCAATCCAAGCACTCAAAAAAAAAAAAAAAAGCATCCAAATTAGAAATATTACAGGCAGAATTTTGAATCTCGTTCTTAAAGTAAGCCATCTAAAACTTTAAAAATTTTTATTATTAACTTGTTTTTGATATACCACTTGTAATTGAGGTAACATTGGTTTACAAGACTGTTTATGACTTAAGGACAGAAAGTCACAGCTTTTCAGATGTAAAATAAAACATCCACTGCCTTGCACGATACCCCCTCCACCCTGGCACCGGCTCCCCAACCCCATCCTCTTCACCTTCAGCAACCTTATTTCAGTTCTCAGTGTCTATCAGTTTATTTTTGTTCTGTGTCCATTTAGCCACAGTTTCCTTCTATTGCACGTGTAGGTGAAGTCATCCAAGTTTGAACTTGATCTTTCTAATTTCACTTCACATCACCCCAAGTTCCTTCTACTTTGCTGCAAATGGCAAAGTTCATCTTTCCTTACAGTGGAATAGGACCCCGCTGTATATATAGACACCGCCTCCTCTTGATCCGGTTCTGTGTCAGAGGGCACTGAACTTGCTTCCTGTCTTAGCTCTTGTGAACCACGCCGTAGTAGGTGCCAAGGTGCAGGTAACCTTGGAGTTGATGACTCACTCTTCCACTAGGTACCCAGAAACGAACTCACTTTTACAGTTGGCTTAAAAGAATTTAATATGAGTATGTTATCAGTAAGAATGTTCTTAAGGACCATCATGCTCTTTTCCAGCTCTCTAGTCAAGAAAAATTGATCATGTAATTAGGCCATTGTCAGATGGGACTTACTGTGTATATAATGTTCCACTAGACAATGTAATAAATATAACCAGAATTGCGCTAACTTGGGATAATTAGGAGGAAGGCTTGTCTAAATAAGTGAAAGATTTAAATTTTATAGAATGTTTAATGAAATGGAGTCATTACTTTCATGTCCTCAGGCTCTCTAATGAATGGATAAATTATTTATAATTAGCATATCAGTTGTTACCGTGTAAGAGTGCTCCTTTTGTATTTAAAAGCAGGTTATTTTCTTCCTTTTTCCGTAATTTTTATGGTCCCCCCCAAACCCTATCTAGGCCATTTATTTGTATTAACTAAAGTAAAGATGACCTTCGGTCTGTTTCTACCCCACAATTCCCAAACTTCAAATTGGTAGATTTCAGTGAAAGTGAAACTTTAATATATGGGAGGATGAATCTGTGTTCTTAAAAATATCTCAGATTGTTTTCTTTAAAAAAAATATATCTAACATCTATTCAATATGTGCAAGTAGATGTTTTCAAAATTCAAGAGGAAATGAATATATGTATATAAATACATAAGCTAATAAAATAGTCAAAGTAAAGAAGCAAAAATTGCTTTAAGGTTAAGATATTAAAAATAAAAAGAAATAAATAATACAAGTTTAAAAGGAAGTGAAAACTTCAAGGTAAATCTTCACAATGATAAACCATATCCCAGAGAAATAAGTAACAGGTTGCTCCCCCCAAACACTACTTGAGAATTCGTGAAGAAAATGCCCTTCATTAATTGAGGGCCTGTTGGTGCCAATTATTTGTTACATCTGTCAGTCTTGGGCGGGCTGCTCTGTTATTGTCTCAGTTGACCAATAAGGAGTCCCGGGTGTATGTCACCTGGCCAGTGAATGCAGAGCTGGGCTCCAAACCCAGACCAAACATGCTCTGGGGGAGTCTTCTCCCTCCAGTTTAGAATTCCAAGCCAGCAAGTAGGGTGTTGGGTTTTTAAAAAATTTTTCTTTTCTTGCTTCATTGTTCAGTTTTGTATAATATTTGATTTCTCCCCTCAGCTGTAGACCCCATACATAGTTCTCCCACCACCACAGCATCACCATAGTCCCTTAGGCTCCTCCCTCCCCTGCTTTCGTCCCTCTCCCTTCCCCTCCCCTGCTGTGGGCCTCGCATCTGCGGTCAGCCCACAAGTTTTGTCTTTTTCCTGACCCCTGCTAGGGTTTCCTATATGCCACCTATCAGTGAGACCATCCGACAGTCTTCTTTTTCTTCCTGGCTTATTTCACTTAGCATAATCCCTTCCAGCTCTGTCCATGTTGGGGCAAAAGGCATGCGTTTATTATCATTTTTTTGATGGCTGAGTAATAGTCCATTGTGTGTATAGACCACATCTTCTTGATCCATTTGTCTGCTTTGGAGCATTTAGGTTGTTTCCATGTCTATTGTAAATGGTGCTGCGATAAACGTAGGCATGCAGGTTTCCTTTCGGATTAATGTTTTTGTGTCTGTTGGGTAGGTTCCTGGGAGTGGAACACAGCTCTCTACAGTGGCTAGGCCGGTTTGCACTCCCACCAGCAGTGTAAGAGGGTTCTTTTTTCTCCACATCCTCACCAGCATTTGTTGTTGCCAGTTTTTTTTTTTTTTTAATATGGGCCGGTCTCACCTGGTATGAGGTGGTATCTCACTGTGGTTTTGATTTGCATGTCCCCGATTATAGGTGATGCTGAACATTTTTTCATATACCTTTTGGCCATTTGCGTTTATTCTTTGGAGAAGTGTCTTTTTAGCTTTCCTGCTCGTTTTTTGACTGCACTATTTGTTGTTGTTGAATTGGGGGAGCTCTCTGTAGATCTTTGCTATCAGTCCCTTATCGGTTGTCCAGTGTGCTGATATTTTCTCCCATTCAGTAGGATGTCTCTTCTCCTGGTTACTGCCTCAGCAAGTGGTATTTTCAAGCAGACTCATAAAAGGAGGTGTAGAGTATCCACGTGCTCTTCATAGACAGAAGAGTGATAAGTGCACCAAGATGGCGGCTCCTCTTGGTGTCCAGACCAGTCGCCATGCCTTCATGAGCCCTGGCGATTTTCCATTCAATTCTCCATTCTTTACACACCCAAAGAATTTTCAGTTAGTTTTCTGGCAGCAAAGCCAACCCCAGCTCGTGCCTGCGGGCCCAGGTTTGGAAGAAGGTTGCCTTCTAGATGCCCGTTCTGTATGTAGCCAACTGCAGCCTGGCCCCAGTGCCTGCCATCTCCATGTCCTGTGTGTACAGGGGATCCTCACAGCACTTCTTGGGGGGTTTTCTGGGTATTAAATATCCTAATTAATATAAAGCCATCAGAATCGTGCCTGGCACTAGTTTGCGCTCAGAAGCTGTCAGCCGTGATCGTTGTGGAGAAACAGCATTTGATCTCAGTCCAGCAGTCAGCCATGATAGTTCTCTAAAAAGTGATCCTTGATTTATTTCATACAACTTTTTCCTTAATTTTTTTTTAAAGTGAGGAAAAATTCAACTGCCAATGATTTTAATGCCCCCGACCTATAGGGATCGGTTTTAAATAGTGTGTTTAAAATAGATTGGCTTTGCGGGATCGAGGTGAGGCTTTTCCAGGGCACGTGCTACTGATCTGGAAGCAGCAATTAGGACTTAATAGGCATGAGGGTGCCGGCGGATGATTTTGATAGGAGGTAGGAGTGTGCGTGTGTGCTGGGGTGACATCCTAATTACTGCCTTGTCCTGCCCTTTCTGGGACTTACCCGGGCTGCGCATCTGCACGGAGCCGCATCAGCTGTGCCCTGCTCTCCCGAGGAGACACCCCGCGTGCTGGCCGCAGGTGAGCGCGCGGCTGCCCCGCGGGGCGCAGCTTCACGCCAGGTTGTCCAGAAGCGGGCCCGGCGTCTGCAGCCTCCAGCTCACGTGGCGGATCGCCTCGTGAGGCCGTGACGGGACCGCGTGGCCAGTGTGACCGTCTGCGGTGCGCGCTGTTGCGATTTGCTCCCGGGCCACTGTGTGTTCTGGTTCTGGTTCTCTTTTGCGTGGTTTGCTTGCCGTTGGCGCTGTGCCAGCAGGTTCCTCTCCAGTTGGGGCCTCTGTGTTAAGTGCATTTGCTCCTTTTCTCCGGGCTGGGAAGGGGCAGGTGCTTATCAGGGGGTGTTTCTGCATCTGGGGTGACCCCCTGTTTGTGCTGCACCGTTCCAGAGCTGCTACTCAATGCTCAGAACCCCCTCCCTGTGGCGTTGCTTTGCAGAAGATACACTCTTGGGCGACTGGGAGCAAGGACAAAACAGGCGTAGGAAGGAAGGGGAGCCTGAGGTGGGGCTGAGATTCTTGAGAAATGTGGATTTCAGGGGCGGATGAAAGGGAGAGGCTATCGTGGGGCGCTGGTGGTCCGGAGACCCACGAGGGACTTTATTGCCAGTGGCTGAGCGGGGAGGCCCAGAAAAGCGGTCTTTGCCGAGGTGCTCGTCCTGGTGGCGCGTCCGCCCGCCCGAGCGCCCGGCCCGCGGCTCTGCGTCTCTTCTCACCGCCTGGGGGAGGAGGGGCTCAGGACGCAGGTGCTCTCTGAGAGGAGCAGCGGCCACTCCTTTTGCTGATCAGAGTGAGAAGGAAGCGAGACAGCCACCGTCTCACCAGAGAAGCAGCGGCGAGACGTGCCAGATTTGGGACGTCTGAGCCTCTTCTGTAAGTGTCTTGAGAACAGACTCAGGAGAAGGCCTGTAACTGCCCCCGCGGCCCCCCATGGCCCCCCGCAGACAAGCGGTGACCATAGAAGGAGTCGCGTCGGTGACCGTGTTCACACGTGAGCCCACAAGAAGGTGGCACCCCACTCTGCACCCCCGGGTCGAGCTGTAATTAAGCCCAATGCTACTTTCCCACGCTGCGCGACGTTCGCAGTCCAGCCGGTATGTAGAGACGAGTGTTAGGAATCCAGGGGAAGGGTGGCCTTGGTTGGCTACCTTTGGAAGACGTAGGTGTTCTCTTCAGACTACCTGCGCCTCTTGCTGGGTCTTGGCGCTGCCACTGATGCTGAGGGTCCTTGGCATGCCTCCGTCTAATTTGAGGGGTCCTCTGTATCAGCCACCGGTTGGCTGCTGAGCACATTTCAGGTGTACTCACTGAAGCCGAGGAAGTGATCGACTCTGGGCAGTGATCACACCAGGCTCTTCTTTTGTAGACATTAAAGTCAATTGAATAAAAAAGCTGCTAAGGATTCGTCACTCCCCTCTTCTAGCTACGCCCGCACGTACCCCAGAAGAGACCATCTGTAACACCGGCACGGGACCTTGGCGTCCGTGGGGTCACAGTTCAGGGTTCCAAGCATCTGGTTGGCGGAACGTTCACGGCTCCTGAGTTGTTTTTGTGCATCCGGAAAGTATCACCACTCACTCCTCATGGCATAAGTTTTTTTTTTGTTTGTTTGTTTTAAAGATTTATTTATTTACGCATACAAGCACTGGGGTACAGGCCAGAGGTGTGGGGGGTGAGACGATTCACCACAGACAGAGCGGGGAGCAGAACAGGCAGATTAACGGAAGTACACTGCTGAGGGGAGCGGCAGGCGAGGCAGGAGAGGTCTGCTCGCCATGTGGGTCCCCTCCCTGGCCGGCAGCAGGGATCGAACTCGTACTGCAGTGGCTGCGGTTTGCTTCATAGTGTGTTGCTTAACCCACTGCCCCACCAGGGAGGCCCATAAGTTTTGTTTTAAAGAAGACTTCCATATTAATTTTTAAAGCATAATGGAATAATACAAAGCTATATTTCATTCTCTATCTTGGGAGGAAGAGGCCACTTTTAAAATGGTGCTGGTTGGCACTTGTGAGACCTGGTGCAGCTATGGAGCCAGGTGACAGCAGGTTCCCTGTCCTTGCCTGATATTCTGGGGGCCATGGAGCCCCCCACAGATGGCCTCAGACCAAAGAGAAGCGCTCAGGCCATCAGGGACATTTCTTGAGGATCATGAAAGAGTCTGTTACCCTCAGAATTGTCCTTTAAAAACTCATCTAGAGACCAGAGTTTGTTGTTGAAATGATTGTGTGAATCCCTAGACCTTGCTGAACAACTTTCCTTTTCATTTCTTGGAAGCTCTTTATTGGTCATCTCCTGCCAGATACTCACGACTGCGCCCCTTCTGTGGGTGTCTGCGTGGATTAGGTGCAAGGTGGCAGGGGAGGAAGACACAGACTCCTGTTCTCACTAAGTCTACAAGCTACCGACAAAGAAAGGAGCTAGAAGGCATCCCCCGAGTCTGGATGGTAATGAGCAGGGCGAGGAGAAGCTGGAGCAGAAAGCAGATCAGGAGGGACTGTGTAGCCTGGGTAACCACAGATGTGTCATCAAAACGGGAACATTGGGCCAGGCAGAGGGGCACTGTTAATAAATACGCCAGAAGAGCAGGCGTAAGCGGCAAGCCTCCCAGCCCCGCTGAACACATGTCTGCCTGACTACAGGGCTAAGGGGTTTGCATGTTGCTCAAGAGGCAGTTGTCAAGGAGCCTTGGAGGATTTCTGGTCTGGAAAGATGTAATCAGCATTTGCACGGTGGAAGCCAAAAGGTGGAAGCCAAAAGGTGAGGCAAGGGCCAAGACCCAGGTTGAGAAGGTGGCACAGGGAGCAGAGGAGCACGCAGTGCCCCGGTCACCCACGCTGGCCCGCAGACCAGCTGCCGACGGACTCGTGTCCCTCCGGATCGATTTCCCATAGAGGTCTTGGACGCGTGAGTTTGCCTCATCTCAGTCCAGGGAGGGCGTGTCAATCTGGAATCATCTAGATACTCTTCTGAGTCCTGGACAAGTAGGACGCCTGCTCCTCTGGAAGCAACTCAGATTTGGCTTTGAGATGGGGGACCCAGCTCCCCACATTGTTGCCAGAGTGCCTGTCAGCCCCTAGGAAGGTGTGGGCGTTTCTGCAGCTTTAGAACTAAAGAATGTCCCGCGGGGAGAGCTCCTCCCTGAGCGGTATTTATAGCCTCTTGCAGAGACTACTTCAAAAATACCTAGTGTTTATAAAGCACTTGTTCTAAAGAGATGGCCTATATTCTTCCCTTTATCCTTCGAATATACATATGAAGTTGGCAAGAGGCAGGCCTGCGTCCTAACAGACTATGAAATGCAAAGTGAGACAAAGTTTTCTGACTGCTTTATTGGCTCGCGTGTCTGAAATCCTCATTACTTACACCTTACGTGTGCATCCATATCAAGATTTCTCCTTATGCTCCTGGGTATTTTCAGAAGCAGATAATCAGGGTCATGTCCACCACTTCTCTGAACTTGTGGGCACATATAAAAATCAGACCATTTCTCTCATATATTTTATTGGAGATTGATTAGGTTGAAATTCGGTACCATGTGTGGCAAAGACATAATCGGGGATGTTTACTTTTCTGAAGCATGTTTAATCTTACTGAAATTAAAGTGATTACATAAAAATCTGTGCAAAAATGCAGAGGAGGTTCGTATTAAAGTACACGGTGTCTGACTTAGTTATTACTCTTTCAGTTTTGAATGTGGTAGTTAAAATTATAGTCTCTGATGTTTTGAAAAGCATTTATTATTTATACTTGCCCTGATCCCTCATCCCTACCCTCCCCCCAAAGGATTTGCCATGTCTTAGGGAGATGTTTAAGTATAACATGATTTTAAAAATGAAATAGAGGAAAAAGTGGAGAAAGAATAAAATAGAAAAGTTAGGGAACATTCCAGAATTGACAGAAAAGAGATAGTGCTGGATACAACAAGAACTTCAAATTTGATTCCTACCTATTTAAAGATTAAACTCTAAATATGATATTTATCTGACTTATCTCTGGCCCCTCTCCTGAATGCCCAACTCTCTTTCTCTCAAATCAGAAGGTGACTTAATTCTGGCTTCTTGATTTAAGCACATAGTCCTCTTCTATGCAGTCTGCCTTTACTTTATCTTTCTTTTCATATAGTCTAACTTCCAGTTCTACCTCCTTTATTGAAGTATCCGGTTAGATAGTAATAAGTGACAGAGTTAATGAAAACAAATAGCCTCAGCCTTTTATTCTGCCTTTCCTTTAGAGATGCAGTTCTCCACCTCCTTGGCTTTCTTGGACCCCCCCCATCCCCATCCCCATAACCACGTGGTGATGCTACTTATTCTTCCCAGAAATATATCCACATCCATCATTTCAAAAAATAAGTGTCACCTAACTGTAAAGGGGAGGAAGACGAATGTGTTGTGTGACAGAATAATGTGTATTTTAATATGTAAACACTTGAACGGAAGATTCTCGAAGTTGTTGGACTCCTGCACCTTCCCTGGCTGATCTAGCCTTCTACGGGGCAGCTCCAACAGTAACTGCCTTGGGCCTGAGGGCATCATTTTCTGAAATAAGGAATGACTCAAGGCCCCATTAAGAACAAAGCAAAGTTTCTTCTGTGTTCCATGAGAATCCCAGAAAATTCAGCATTTATTGAAATCAAGCAAAAACAGTTTTAGGTTTTGTTATGTATGCAAGTAAAGAGTCAGTGATTGTAAATATGTAATGTGAATAATTGTGTGTATGTAATGATTGTCAGGCAGAATATCGAACCCGCAGGCCCTGAGGTCTACCTGTGTCCCAGGACCTCCCAGCGTCCCTGGAGTCTTGGCCAGCTTTGGCCTCTCAAGTGGTGGCAAAACAGTCAGCTCCCAGCGTGGGGAACTCCGGTAAGGGGGAGTCTCCTCACCCTGCAGACCAATGAGAAGGTGCAAAAAAGAAGTAGGAAGTTTCTGTCTAGGGTCCTTTGCCTTGGGGCAAAAGTAGCATTTGGGACAAGCTCCTTGGAGAATTAGACTGCTGAAGATGTCTGTCTCCCGGTATAGAAAAAGTGGGAGGGACAGTGAGGACAGAGGAGCAGAAGGCGGGGTGAGCGGTCTGAAGCAGCTACTGAAGAGCCCTGCAGTTTGGTGCTGGGGCTGCAGAGCAAAGTCAGCGTGGCACTTGGGAGCTGTGTGATCTGGAAAAATCCTTTGCAACTCTCAGTGTTCTTCCTTCCCGTTTAAACACGACGACTTATTTCCATTAGAGGGTCCTGGTGGGAACGAATAAGACCATCGTATATGACAGTCACAGACGTTGTGCCTGGACCCAGGATGTCCTAATAACAGCTCGTTTCTCCTGCAGAGATTTAGAATAGCAGCATTTGCGTTACAGGGAGGGGGCTATAAGAGGAATGATTAGGTGAAAAAAATGCCCTTAATTTTTAAGTAAGAAAAGCAGTGAAGCTCCCTGATTACCATTGTTGAAACAAACCCTCTGAGTTTCAATTTGGGATTTTAGACTTCAAAAACATTCCTTGGTGATTTTTTTGTCTTTCAAATTACATGAGAAATCCTTTGTGGTAGGACCTTCAAACAATGCGCACAAGACTAAAAATCTCGAAATCCTCACCGCCACCCTCACCGCCACCCCCAACCCAACTCCCTAAGGGTGGCCCACTGCTGATAAAGTTTCTTATTTTTTTAAAAGCATACTTTTTTTAAAATCTTGTTTTTATACATACAGGACCTGGGGCACAGGCCAGAGTTACGGGAGGTGAGAGGATTCACCAGAGACAGAGTGGGGAGCAGAACAGGCAGATTGACCAAAATACACTGCTGAGGGGAGCAGCGGGGAGGCAGGAGAGGTCTGCTGCGCCCTGTTGTACCCTAAACAAGTCATGTGAAAAAGGAATTATAGATGCATGAAATTCTCAAATATTTGGAATAACCAGCCTGCGCTGTCCCTAGAGGTACAGTCTCGGTCATTCCATGACTTCATGTGACTTTACCTCTTGTGACCACTTGTCAGTGCTACGTCGCCTTAGTTCCACGCGTAACTCATGATTGAGGAGTTGTTTTTTCTTTTTTTAAAGATTTATTTATTCATGCACACAAGAGCTGGGGTACAGGCCAGAGGTGCGGGAGGCAGGAGGAGTCACTGGAGACAGAGTGGGGAGCAGAACAGGCAGATGGACCGAAACACACTGCTGAGGGGAGCAGCGGGGAGGCAGGAGAGGTCTGCTGCGCCCTGTGGGTCCCTCCCTGACCGGGGATTGTACTCACATTGCTGTGCCGCGGATGCTTCACAGTGCGGTGCTCAACCTGCTGTGTCACCAGGGAGGCCCGTGATTGAAGAGAGTTTTGTGAGAATGAACGACAACTCCTGAAACATTAGCAGATGCGACTGGCCAGAGGGGCACTACCTGGGAGAACCAAAGGCATCGTCTCTGATTTTCACAGACTTTGGAACAGGTAACAAGTAAGGAGGGAAGGAAGCAGGACGCAGCTTGGGCCCTCAGGTCTCTTGTGCTGGAAGAGCTGTGCTGGCTCCCTTGACCCACAGAGAAGCCCCCTGGCAGGGAGCAGGGCCCTCCCTTCACCTGTGGCGCATTCCTGGGGTCCTTCCTCGCCCATGTCACGTGCCGCCTGGGAGCAAGCTTAGCCACACGCAAGGAGAGAGCCCAAACACAGGAGGCTATCTAACGTACGGGATGCGTATCTCGTGCATGCCGCCACAGTAAAAACCTGTCATTCTGAAAAATGCTTCATCCGGTATTTTCCTGGTGAATTTCAATTCCCCATTTAGATGTGGCTTTCTTGAAAGGCTGTAATAAATTTTTGATCAGACATGAAGGAGAGATTTCTGCTTGGAGACCAGAGCCCTCCTGCCTGCCTCGCAGCACCCAGGAAGCCACGTGCTCCGAACCTTCTCGCTGCCTTTTCCTCGAGGTTCCTGCTTAGCCTTGGTGGTCCTGGTTGAGGCTATTGGTGCACAGATCTGGGAGGACTTGCCTTAAAAGCTGAGCGTAGCGGGCCTCCTCCTTGGTGGCTCAGCAGGCTGAACGCAGCTCTGCGAAGCGTGAAGCATCCGCGGCACAGCAGCAGGAGTTCGATCCCCAGCCAGGAAAGGGACCCACATGGCGCAGCAGACCTCTCCTGCCTCGCCCGCTGCTCCCCTCAGCAGTGTGTTTCAGTCCATCTGCCTGTTCTGCTCCCCACTCTGTCTCTGGTGAATCCTCTCACCCCACACCTCTGGCCTGTACCCAGCTCTGCATGCGTAAATAAGTAAAAGTCTTTAAAAAAACCCTTCTATTCCTTTTAACATGTCTTTTGTGAGAATGGTTTTCCTACCATGTGTGACCATTACCAACCAATACAGAAGCCCCTGGATAGGCATTAACCGGGCCAATGGCTTTCAGCCAGTTTAGAGGAGCAAGTTAATGATCAAGTGAGAAGCCAGCCCATTTGCCAAACTAAAACTTTATTTATAAATTAAAATTGAAACTTTATTTATATCCGTAGTTTGTTCAAGGTTGCATGTAGGCATTTAATATGGAGAATGCGATTTCTCTCATAAAAGAAAATTCATCACAATTACAAAAAGAAAATTACAAGTGAGATCGAATTTCTCTAAATTGATGTCACAGCACTTTCAATGAGCAATGTGTAGTGTGGGGTGTTCTTTTTCCTTTTTATTTCCCAACTTTTATCTCTTTTCCCCAAATTTCATTTATTTTTCTTTCTCAATATATCCTGATTATTTATTTAAAGGTTTATTTTTTTCATTCATATAAGAACTGGGGTACAGGTCAGAAGTGTGGGGGATGAGAGGATCCACCAGAGACAGAGTGGGGAATAGAACAGGCAAATTGACTGAAATACACTGCTCACTGCTGAGGGGAGCAGCGGGCAAGGCAGGAGAGGTCTGCTGCGCCATGTGGGTCACCTCTGGCCGGCGGCAGAGATCGAACTTGTGCTGCAGTGGCTGTGTTTTGCTTTCTAGTGTGTTGCTTAACCCACTGCGCCACCAGGGGAGGGCCCTGATTATATTTATTGAAATGTAATTTTATATCTGCTTGCAATAATAATATTTGGGGAAAAAAATGAAAGAATTGGGGCTTGCTTTTTTATTTATCCTTTCCCCCAGTAATCCATGTTTTAAATTTTATGAAAGTGTCTTTTGCCACGGGTAGTCTGAAAAGTATTGGCATGTGAAGCCAAGGAAATATGAGACCACTTGACTCGTAAGCCTGTCTTTTAGGAGTGTTAATGAATGCTTGTGATTTCCTTGTGACACTTATGGTCCCGGCCATTTCTTCCTGTTCTTTATAAAGAAAGAGACAGCATTTTCTTTCAAGTTCTTTTCTCATTCTTATCTTTATTTCAGAATTGATTTTATTCTCAAAGTTCACTCTTTCAAACTTTGGTGTGGGATAGCTCTGGTCACCAAAACTCAATCTTATCTTGACCTGTTATTATTAGGATGATTTTTTTGAAAGACATTGTCTATTCTTGAACTTGTAGCATCACTTATTACTTTATATCAGCTCTCCTTACAAATGCCTGATTTTAAAATGGCAACTGATTATAAACACTTTTTTCCTTAAGTGAATTGTTTTTAAAAATGAGAGCAATGTGATAACATAGCTCAAGAGAGTCTTCTCCTTACAGGGTGCAAGATTATTTTCAGATTTTGGACTTGTAAAAGCTAGTTGACCAGGTAATGTTGGATTTCTAATTATTTGGTGACTTGGACCTATGGGTGGAATCTTAGCTTCCTAGGGCTTTTGTCACAAAGTGCCATAAATTAGTCAAGTTACAGCCTCGGAAATTTATTGTCTCCTGCTTCTGGAGACCTGAAGTCTGAGATCAGGGCATATACTGGCAGGGCTTCTCTCCACTGGAGACTCTAGGGGAGAGCTGTCGATGCCTCTTACAGCTTCTCGTTGCTCCAGGTATACCTGGCTTGTGGCCACGTCCCTCCCAGCTCTGCCTCTGTCACCACTTGACTTTCTTTTCTGTGTCTTCTGTCTTCAGTCTCCTCTTCTTGTTACTGGACTTCGGGTCTACCCAGGGAATCCAGGGTCATCTTCTCTTGTCAACATCCTTAATCTCACCTACAAAGACTTTTTTCTAAATGAGGACACATTTATTGGTTCTGGGGGGCCGGAGCTAGATATATCCTTTGGGGAGCCACCACTCAATCCACTGCAGATGGTAACAGATTTTTCTCATAGTTCCTGAGTGTCTCTCGAGTGTTGTCTCTAACATACTGTTGAGATTGCTGGAGGGTTATGAGCGAGGTAGAGTGAAGAGCGTGACTTTGGGGCACACTGTTCTGGGTTGGAGTTCAAGGTCCTGTATTCTCCTTGCCTTGTGACCTGGACCATATTTCTTAATTTCTCTGCATCCTTCCTCATCTGCAGATGATGTGGGAAGGAGATGGGGATATTCCTGAAAATTCTGAAGTCTGTTAGCCATGTCAGTTGTAATTATAATCACCCTGTGCCCTTATTTGAGGATGCATGTTTTTATCATTTCTTGAGATCAACCCCTGGTTCCCTGACTCTGTGTATCCACGGTACTCTTCATCATGCCTCAGTGATGTTTCACACTGGAGGCAAAATAAATTGCCTTGTTTTCTTTACTCAGTAAGTAGGTTTAAGTGGCTAAATATTAAGTGGTGTCTTAACAACATGGAAGCAATTTAAAAAATACTGTCGTATTCTTTTTTTTTTTAAAGATTTATTTATTTATGCACACAAGAGCTGGGGTACAGGCCAGAGTCCAGGGAGGTGAGAGGATTCACCAGAGACAGAGTGGGGAGCAGAACAGGCAGACTGACTGAAACACACTGCTGAGGGGAGCAGCGGGCGAGGCAGGAGAGGTCTGCTGGGCTATGTGGGTCCCGTCCGTGGCTGGCGGCAGGGATCAAACTTGTGCTGCAGTGACTGTGGTTTGCTTCATAGTGCATTGCTTAACCCACTGCGCCACCAGGGAGGCCCTACTGCCGTATTCTTAAATCACTCAATTACTAAGGGGAAGTGTGTGCATGGTGTCTCCCGCACAGCCCCTCAAATGTGGGAGTTAGGTTGGGCCCCCTTATTTATGCTCCACACTGATTTTTGCACAAAACTGCTCTGTGTCACAGCAGCCACCCCAAACGCAGCTTCTCCGATGTCATCGGCACATGTGTGGTACAACCTGATCCCAAACTCTCAAATAACCCAACTGGCTGTGGGCATGATGCCTGAGAGGTCATGTATCGTTTTCTGAGTCAGTTACAATGAACTGGCTCCCTATCAGCCATGGGGAAAACTGCCTTTATTTTCCTTTAAGGATTTCCCAGTCTTCACTACACTAATATTTATCTTATACTTTGTTCTAAACATACTGCTTTTAATGAATTTCTATCCCATAAAAATGTCTTAAAATTTTGCTTTCTAATTCCCACATAACATAATAAGTCCCGAGCAAATGGTAGATGGTGTTAATATTATTATGCTTTTATGTTATTTATTAAAAGCCCCTCCACCAGACAATACACAGAAATGAAGTATAAAGCAATAGAATGTGACTTTCTTATTATACACTATGGCTGGGGAGAGAAGGAGAGATTTCTCTCTGACAAGAAGCATAATGAGTCCCTGGCTGACACTTGTCACTTCGTCATGCCTGGCAATATAATATTGCTCTTCCGTTATTAGATTGCGTGTGTGGAAGGATCTGTCCTCAACCCATTAAAAAATATGGATGGTCCTTGGGGGTATTTAGTACATCAAAAGCAGTTAAAACCCTCAAGGATTAGTGAGTAATTAGCTTTCATGCCTAATGTGTAAACAGCAGAGGAATCTTTGATTCTGACTCAATCAAGGCAATTTTGATGCTAACGGGTCAGCAGCCAGCAGTTAAATACACGTTGACACCGAGAGGTGACACGTGGACAAAGGCACAATCTAATTTACTATTGATCGATCAACCTGCTAATTTCTTTTAGTTAGCTATTCGTAAGACACTTTTCTACCTACCTACGACATACGTGCAAAACATTTTGCTGTAAAAAGAAACCACAAAATAGAGAACTTAGATAATTGTGGAAGACTCAACCGCATCTGGGCAGACTCAGTCTTGTGCACCAGCTGGAGTCACCGGGAGGTGTCTGGTCCTTCCAGACTCATCTATGAGACACGTGCCCTTCCCGTGTTCATGTCTATAACCTACACACAAAACCCTTTGGTTTTCTGACCCTCTTCCAATTATAGTCTTCGTTTTCTTCGAAAAACCCGGCAATTCCATATTGCACTATTTACATTTGTAAAATGACTTTTTACGGGGCAAGCACTTGTTTGTAAAATATGAGCGAACTACTGTTTCAATTTGAGGAAACAAATGACAGTCAGCCCCTTGTAGAAGCGCATGGCTGATCCAGGTCTGAGTGGGGAGACAGGTAACGTTTATGAGGTTTTTCTCTATCATGAGATTTTTCTTAGAAAAATTCTCACTTTCTCTTGAAAGCAAGTCTTATGGATCTGAAATCAGTCACTTTTTACTACCCTGGTAAAATGTTTTCATTTCATAAAGAAATGGGCCTCTGTCTTTGATGGCTCCATTAATATAACCTATCAGGTCATGGGCTTTAATTCTAGTTTTGACAGAAGTCAGTTAAAATTTCTAGGAAAGGACCTCCCTGGTGGCACAAGGGGTTGAGTGCCGCACTGTGATGCTTCCACAGCCACTGTAGTGAGAGTTCGATTCCCAGCCAGGGAGGGGACCCACATGGTGCAGCAGACCTCTCCTGTCTCAACCCAATGCTCCCCTAAGCAGTGGATTTGTCAGTCTGCCTGTTCTGCTCCCCACTCTGTCTATGGTGAATCCTCTCACCCTCCCACCCCCCTGGCTTGTACCCCAGCTCTTACATGCATAAATAAACAAAATCTTTAAAAAAAAAATTCTAGGAAAACATGCGAACTTGGGTAGTGATCAGCTTTGAAAATGGCATACCAAAAATACTGAGAGCTTTCAAATGTGTAAGGTCCGTTGTTCCACGTTAAAGTTTAGGCTGGAAGAAATACTGATCCTTCATTATGACGTTATTTTGTCATCTGACTGGCCCCAATTGTACAGGACATTTTAGGACAATGAAGGACCTTGTGTTTGTGAAGTTGACAGTCCAGAACATTCTCTTCATGAACAGGACCAGTAACTAGTTGTTCAATGGTTTGTAAACTTAAACCAGGGAGTCATTGTTTAAAAATGCAAAATATTTTATTTGAACTGAAAACACCTTTTGATGTAGGGCCAACAACTGTTGCATAGTTTTTCTTGAATAAATCATGCCTATAATATATCATCTGTGATATCCAGTTTCAGTTGCTGTGAAGAGGGATGAAAATAAGTTAATTATCAGAGCTGCTTGATAGATACTTGGGTGTCAGTATACTAATCTGTCAGCTTGAGAGTGTTTGGAATTTTTTGTGTTAAGACTATTTTTCCCCGATGAAAACATAAAGTGATCAAGAATTAGAGACATCTGAGGAGAAATGGGAACACAAAAGCATTCTTTTAGTTTTTTGATACTTAAAAAATCTACCCAGGAGACCCACTCCATTGTAGCTACTACTGAACAATGAGATAAGTGGACTCAAAGCTACATAAATAGGGCCTCCCTGGTGGCGCAAGGGGTTGAGCACCGCCCTGTGGGGCTTCAGCGGCCACTGTAGCACGAGTTCGTTCCCCAGCCACGGAGCTGACCCAATTGGTGCAGCAGATCTCTCGGGCCTCGCCCGCTGCTCCCCTCAGTAGTCTGTTTCAGTTGATCTGCCTGTTCTGTCTCTGGTAGGTCCTTTCATCCCCCATGCCTCTGGCCTGTACCGCAGCTCTTGCATGTATAAATAAATAAATTCTTTTTAAAACATTTAAAAATTAAAAAAAAACCTATATAAATAGTGCTACCCTTGATTATGTGTGAAGAAGACAGACATGGAAAGCCCCAGAATTACAGTGATGTCATGAATGCTCCACAGTGCATAGATGACAGACAGATCAATAGATAAATTGATTAGTCAATAGGTAGGTAGGTAGGTACATAGACAGACAGACATGCAGACATGTACATAGAGAAGGGAGATCAAAATCTTCCCAGGAAGTAAGAGATTCGATCATAGAATATAGCTGACAGTACTAAACCAGAAAGAAATAGCAGTTTATTAACACCACCCTTTTGCAAAGTGAGTATCTTGCTTGTGCATAATGAGACAGGAGCTGCCCTCCACGTCCTGGAAATGAGGCCTTTCTGTGAGCATCAGTGCATAGCCGGAAGAGGGCACATGGTACTGGTATGTGAACCCTCAAATACTACATTCAGATGATCTCGCTACTCATCAGGTATTCATTGAGTATGCATTTAAAATGCATGGGTGAAGAAGTCATTTAAGTCTAAACTCTGCTTTGTGCACCAAGGCATCTACTAGTAAAGAATATTTGGGAGAATTTATTTATTCAGCAAATAATGGGCACAGCCCTATTGTCACTCTATCTGTCATTCATTCAACAAATATTTACCTACTAGTTTCCATATTCAGACCCGTTCTAGACACTGGACATGTCGACAGAGGAGGTAATACATGCCCAGAAGAGCAATCAACAGAATACTATTCCATTCAGTCTCTCATGATGCACCTAAGAATACCGGACATCATTTGTGTGTGTCTGAACCTATGTCACGTGCCACAGATGTACTGGTTTGGCAACAAGGAATGCAGCGAGCGACTTTCCCAAAAAGTCTTCATTGCTTGTCTGACAAAGATTGGTGGCAGTCTTCACCAATGGCCCCTTGGGGAGGGTGGTGACACAGCTGTTTGTTAGCAGCATCTCTGAGCCCTTTTGTATTTTGAAAGTTGCTCCAGAAAGAGAACCTATAGGCAAATCCCAGTTTTAGAATTTGGGGGCGTGGGGTTGAGGAGAGAGGAGGTAGACCTCATGTTAGCATGGGGTCATGCGGAGGAGAGGATGTACCAGAACCAGTGAAACGCCTGCAGGTGGGACACAGCAAAAGCAAAGCCACGGATTGATTTTTATTGATGACAATGCTTTCTTTGTTTAGAACAGTAATTTTGTCCTTTAGATTGTAGAGCTTGCCTCCTGGTTGCATCTGTATTTTGAGCAACAATTAGTCGTGTGCAAGTCACTTGGGACGCGGGCCAGTTTCTTGGCGGACCTATAGACCTGCAATTAAAAATGGAACCCGGGGCATTTCTTGGGAGAAGTTTTGTGAAAACAAAGAAGGTTCAGTTTTTTGGCTTTTTTTTTTTTGATGGTTGGGGAGAGATTATGAAGTTGCAAAGGCTTGAGGAAAACCGGCTGGCATGGTTCAGCGAAGTTGTTTCACATCCCTCAAGTCCAAGCACATCATTTTAGGGAAGAATAAAGGAGCCTGTAATTTAGGTGATGACGTAAGACTTTTGGAAATGATCTCTTGTCCTCATCCAGTATATTCTTTTCTCTTTGGTTTATTTTACTAAGGCTCATCGATTCCGCTCTCCTTGTCGCCATATTCTCCTCCTTTTAGAATATATTTCTTTAAGCTCTTACAAAAAACTTTAGTCAGGAAATGCTTAATGTTCTAAATCTGAATAATACATTTTGAGTGTAGCTGCATTGCCCCCTTAGGGTTACAGTTTTTTTAAATGGAACAATTTAAAATATTTTCTATGTAAATGGGCACGTACAGTAAATGATTTGGGAAAGGATGCAGTAGTGTTTCGTTGGTAGAACAGCTACTGCAAAACAAATGAATGTAGTGTGGTAGCTGAACCCCAGGTAACAGGCACTTGTTAGCGGTTTCCCATGAATTCCCCGTGAGCAGTGCAGTGTCCAAAGCGTGGACTATCTGGTCAGATGGACTTGATTTCAAGACCATCTATTTGCTGTGTGACCTCAGCAAATGTCAAACCTTTTCTTAATCTTCCTGTCCTCATTTATAAAATAGCTATAATATTAATAACTGCTTCAGAGATGGTTGGGCTTGTGAATGTAAGTTAGGGAGTGATGGGTGTCCAGGGTCCCCCAAACGGCTCAGGAGCACATTCTAAAAGGGTCTGACCATCTGCATGCATAGAGACAAAGCATACTATTAGGGTGAAAGGTTTTTAATTGTTTAGCAAGAAAGAGAGCAGAAAAGGGGATTTCAAATAACAGTTTACCAATAAAACTCCCATCTCCTGGTGGGCAAATGCCCAAATAGACTGGGCCTGAAGGAACCCAGTTGAGGCCGGAAACTGGCCACAAGTCTAAGGTACCTGCCAGTAGGGAACCACCAGCAAGGGCTTAGGTAGGTTTCAGAGAGCTGGGACAGAGGAGAAACCTGCAATTCAAAATGTAGTTATAATCCACCATGATGTCAAGATAATGGCTGCCATTGTCTCTGCCAAGCACCAGGAGCAGCAGCCCCATGTGCCTCTTCCATGTGTCTCCTCCAAGTGTCTCTCTTGCTTTCTTCCATCTCCTGTATAGACACACATACTCACCTTGTGCCTTCCCAGCTACTTCAGTCCGGCATGGCATGCTGGGCATTGTAGTCCACGATGACAGCATGTGCATGGGGAAGATGGTGCTCATTCATTGCAATGTGATGCTCATCTCCTTACGGAGATGCGTGAGGACTGAGATTATATATGTGAAAAGTGACAAGCACATAGTGAGAACTTGATAAGTAATGTTGGCAGTTCGTCTCACTATTAGTGGTTTGCTAGGTGTGTCTGCGGCACAGACCTGTCTCTTCTCATACGACACACAGCCCCAGTACGCCCTGTTGACGTGCCTGTTTGGTAACACACAGCCCTCCACTCTGCCACGAGCTGTGTGCACTATTCAGCTTCCTCGTGCTTCTGTTTCCCTGCCTGTGAATAAGAGTAGTTGCAGCTCTCTGGGTTGTTGTGAAGATGACACAGAGTGATCGTGGCTTTGCTCTTCGGCACCCCCAAACCTTCGATCTGCTCTTGCTTCCACATGAAGCGCTGCTCTTCCTGCTCTGTCTGAGGACTCCTTCGCTGTCACCTTCTCTGGCGTGTTTTCGGGGCTTCTTCCAGCAGCGGGGCCTCCTCCGTGTTCCAGCACCGCTCGTGAACACCGAAAGCGGCAGTTGTGTTGTGTTCTAAGTGGCTGGCTCCTGACTGGAGTCTGTGGTACCTAAGTTGGTATCCACAAGCGTCCCGTGAAGGATGAGAGCAAAGCGCGACTCGCGTGTGCAGACTTCTGTTCCTTCCAGAGCAGAAGCCACGCGTGCGCTGTTTCCAGGCGGCTCACGGAGGACGCGTCCTGAAGCAGACCCGGGCAGTGTGTCCCGGTCCCGCTCCACACCAGGGCTGGTGAGCTCAGCGCATCCCTGGGGAGCAGTTGCCATGCGGGGACCCCCGGGCGCTTCGGGCTCTTGCTCTCGGGGCTGTGTGGCCTCTGGACAAGAGACCAACTTAGTAATGCTTTATTCTGAATGTGCAGAGAATGATGCCCAGCTGCGGGTTGCTGGCGGTTGAAACGACAGACATGGGGCATGCTGTCCTGGTCCTGGGGTGATGTCGGGGTCCTCGGGTCTTCTCTTCGCCCCAGTTCATCTGCTGCTGGAATGAGGATGCAAGTTCTTAGCGATCAGGAGAAAAATAAGTGATACTTGCTAATCGAAGTCCCAGAAGTAGGAGCATTAGAGTGCTGATAACTTGCTGGGTAACTTTTTAGGGGAAAAAGCCACACAGAAATTTGCTAGTAACACCTAAACCTGCTGCATACAGAAGGGAGACCCTGCATGATGAGCTTCTCACTTTAGGTTTCAGGTTTTTTTTTAATCTTTTTTTTTTTAAAGATTCATTTATTTATGCACACAAGAGCTGGGGTACAGGCCAGAGTCATGGGAGGTGAGAGATTCACCAGAGACAGAGTGGGGAGCAGAACAGGCAGATCGACTGAAATCCACTGCTTAGGGGAGCATTGGGTGAGACAGGAGAGGTCTGCTGCTCCATGTGGGTCCCCTCCCTGGCCGGGGATGGAACTCGCACTGCTGTGCTGCGGATGCTTCACAGTGCGGCACTCAACCCGCTGCATCACCAGGGAGGCCCAGGTATCATATTTTGAAAAAAATAGTTACTCAAGGACCGTTGGTGTACATAATTGTTAGCACTTTGTAAGTATAGGATTCTCTCCCCTCCCCCTACTAGGTGCAGTCACCATCGTGCACCCACCACGAAGTGTCCATAGCCACCACATCCACCGGCTCTCTCCTCACCCTCCCTGGAGGCCTTAGTTCTGTGGTCAGCTCTCAAGGGCTTGTTTTTAAGATACCATCTTCAGTAACACCGCTGGGATAAGGAGAGTTGAGGAAGAAAGTGGAGTTCAGTGAGGGCATTTATTGGGTCAAAAGTACTTTTGCCTTCTCCCTGGAAAAGAGATAAAGGGATTAGAGATAAAGAGATGTTTAGACAGAGCCTCAAAAGCAAGAGTCCGCCTGGCCTTCAGCACCTCCTCTGACCAGAGACGTGATGTGGGTGGCAGTTTGGCCCGCCCAGCCCCACCAAGAGAACTCGAGCAGCTCCTCGGTCCAGAACTTGAGTTGTTCCATCATTCCTCTCAGTCCTGAGAGTAGCTCTGTCCAGTTCAACAGTCTGTCCAGTTTCTGGAGGCCTTCTGGCAGGTGGAGCCACGGCGCACCTGTGGGCAAGCCACAAGAGGCGTTTCTGTAGGAACGGAAGAGAAGGAGTTAAAGACTGAAGTGAAACAAGGCCCAGTTGGGTCAGCAGCCTCCAGACGGGGAGGGCGGCCAGCGGCTTTCTTGTTTGCAATGGGGTGTCATTATTGGTCGTTTTTTTAGGGGGCTCCTAAGGTGTCATAGTTGGGTGACGGGGTGCCCACCACCACCAAGAACGCAGTTCCAGCACCATGGAGAAGGCAGAAGATGATGGCAAGTTGTAGAACCCCAGAAACTAAATTCTCGAGCACATGCCCCCGCTGGCGAGTTTTAAAAGAATCACACAGCTGGTTCTGTACACGTGAGGATTTAAAGGGCTCACTGCCTTGTTCTTATCCTTTGCCTTTTATTTCTAGAACCCACCACTGCTGTGCCAGTATTTTGGATCTATGATTTGCTGTACTCTCTTAATTTTAATATCAGTACATTTTGGATTTTCACGAACTTTTTATATTAAATCATATTTTTGTATTAGGTTCTTGTTTCAGGCTGAGGGTCTTGGAAATTCAGCCAGATTCTCCTTTACACTTCATGCTTCCTTTGATGGGGGTCTTCCTTTTATTCAGTATTTATGTCCCCACCCCTGTCCCACTAAGCAGACCTCTGAGGCGTTTGAGGTCTCCCAGAGATGGCTGTGAGCCTGAGTCACGAAATCTCTCTGTAGGCACACTCTTCTGGCCCATGGCAGCATGTGAGTGGACCCGGGCCCCGTGCTAGCTCCCCACACTTATCGGGGCATTGCAGACCGCGGGGTGCATAGCTAAAGCTGCCCTCTCGGTTTCATGTGTCCAGGTAGATGGACACGGCATTCATTCGCCCACCCATTCGTATGCTCAGCACATGTTTTGGGGACCCCCTTGCACCTGGCAGTGGCCGCGGCAGGGTTTCTCTGAGGAGGTCTTGCTAGATGAGCCCAGGTCCTTCGGGAAGGAGAGACAAGCCCACAGGAAGGAAACTAGGCCGCCTGCCTGGTGAAGGGGACCTGCGGCAGGACATGGGGCTGGAGAGCGGGCCCCAGAAAGTAGGGGCCCCAGCAGGATGGGCGCTGTCCGAGAAAAGAGGGAAGGAGGTAGCGTGGAGGTGGGGGGTGAGGGCCAGGCCGTCCTGACCCGCTGGGTTGGTGGATGACCACCGTGCTGGGAGTAAGACCTAAGAGCTCAGGGGCCCGCAGCAGCTGGGGACTTGGGCAAAGAAACTGGTGTCCAGGGTGCAGGGAGAGTCACCTAGAGAACCCTGAGGGGCCCTGTTTCAGGAGCTCTGAGTCTGCAGGAACACAGGTGGAGGAGAAGGGGGTCTCCTAGCGTAGAGCCCCCCCCACCCTCGTGAGACAGTTTCTCTCTTTAGGAAGGAGAGTAAAGGGGTGCAAGTGTGCAAAGGCCTTATTTAGGGAGAGGACAGTCTTTCAGCTTGGGGGGGCAGGAGTGGAGTGCGGGCAGGGAGTGGCCCTGGACGCCTCTTCCAGGATGCTGGCCAGCGTGGGGGGGCCAGAGTCTCTTAGCCAGTTATTGAAGTCGGTGAGGCCTGCTCTCTCCACCCAGTGCCTTCCTAGAAACTTTTTTTAGCTTGGACACTGAATATAGTTTTACTTATTATGAAATCCACAACATTCTTTCTCAGAAAACCTTGGAAGGTATTTATGAGCTTTCCAGAAGACAAGTGAACGGAAAATCCGAGTCACAACAGGGAGACTTCTCCAGAACCGTGTGCTGCCTCGTGTGTACAGGATGTCTGATGAGGCCTTAGGATGCACACCTGTGACACAGACGTCCCACCTACCACCTGTCCCCATCTCCCAGGTTACCGACTCTGTGTTCTTCTAAACCTGAGAGTCGAGAACCTACTCTTGAGCTTACTTTAGCTCTGAAGACTCTACTGGAGTGTTTTCTTGGTTCCAGGGGACAATCATCTTCAGTAGTATATACACCTCTCATCAATACGTGCTATATTCCTTTTCACAAAAATTAACAGAGTTTTTAGTAAAAATAATTTAAGGAAGTTTTCTGTTAAACAGTATCTTTGCTGCTTTAAAAATCTGGAGGCTGGGGCCTCCCTGGTGGCGCAGTGGGTTAAGCAATGCACTATGAAGCAAACTGCAGCCACTGCAGCACGAGTTCGATCCCTGCCCCCGGCCAGGGAGGGGACCCGCATGGCGCAGCAGACCTCTCCTGTCTCCCCGCTGCTCCCCTCAGCAGTGTGTTTCAGTCAGTCTGCCTGTTCTGTTCCCCACTCTGTCTGGTGGATTCTCTCACCCCCCATGCTTCTGGCCTTGCCTCAGTTCTTGTATGCATAAATAAATATTAAAAAAAATCTGGAGGCTTCTAAAATGGCCAAAGTAATTGGAGTAAACAAAAATGAAATTTAAAAGGCTATGAAATATTAGAGCAGAATAAAAGTTTCTTCTTGATTGTCTTCAACTCCCAGAATGTGTCAATTTTGCAACACTCGGTCCCTTTGAATAGAAAAGTGTTTCACGGTCAAATGAGTTTGGGAAATGCTGGCTTAAAGAAGGCTGAAGCAAGTCTTCTGCAGTGAAGGATTGCCCAGGGCCTCAACACGCTAACATGAGTGTGGACTCTGCCTCTCGGGATAGGACGTGTCTGCTTCCCTGAGTCATTTGACCACAAAACTTAATTCTTTTTCTTTTTTATTTATTTTCTTACCTCATTGTTCATTTTTGTACACTATTTGGTTCCTCAGCCCTCAGGTATCGTCCCCTTAGTTCTCCCACCACCATAGCACCACCCACGAACCATCCCATAGTCCCCTGTGCTCTTCAGTCCCTTGTTTTGACCGCACTCCCTGGTCAGCTTGCAAGTTTTTCTTTTCTTTTTTTTTTTAAACCTTTTGTTTAAAAAAGGTTTATATTCCATATATATCCATATATATATTCCATATATATCTCTATATTCCATATATAAATGAAATCATTTGACGTTTCCTTCTGACTTATTTCACTTAGTATAATTGCTTCTAGCTCCATCCATGTTGCTGCAAATGGCATGACTGTATCATTTTTGATCACTGAGTAGTCTTCCACTGTATATATAGACCACAGTTTTTTGTTCCATTTGTCTGTTTTGGGGCTTTCAGGTTGTTTCCATATCTTAGCTATTCTAAGTAGCGCTGCAGTGAACATAGGAATGTAGGTTTCCTTTCGAATTAGTGTTTTTGTGACCACAAAACTTTTTTCTCAAGAAGTATTTTCTAGAATTTACTTTGGAAATGCTGATCTTTCACACAGAGGATGTTGAGGACAAGTGGGGTACAGAGAACATCTCTCCTAGCTTCAGACCTCTCTACCCAATTACGGCTTTGCATTGTAATTACCTACTTATTGGCACCTTCCCTGGAGGTTTCGGCGGGCAGAGGCTGTCTCGTGGTCACTTTGTCCTCTGGTGACAAACTCAGGACTCTGCTCATGGTCTCGTGACAGTGTGAGTCACGGTTTACCTGACTGCTTTTCTGTGTCGTGCTATTAAGGAGGTGATGATGAGGGCGCCACCCTTTCCCACGGAGGAAACTAAGACACTCATTTAGACATTTGCCCCGTGCACTTGAAGGAGCCAGAAGAGCAGTGCACGATAAATGTTTGCTGAATGAATAATGGAAATCTGTTTTGCTCTTTCATAACTAGGATTCTGCGCCTTCCCTATTTTCATAAGCGATGTTTGAGGGTAGTTTCGTATTCACAAATACCCCTTTTGGAACCCTGAAGATGGAAATTTTAATGGATCTTGATTAAAATGAGTTTCATGGTTCACATTTATTATTTTAGATAACAAGAAAAAGATAGAGACTCAAAAAACATCCACCATAATGCTGGGGAATGTTTCTTTCCCGGGGCTGGTTCCATTGAAGGTATTCAATAAAGCTGATGAATGGGTAGAAGGGATTGATTTCCGCTCTGCGGGACCAATGCTATTCATAAGTTTTGTTCCAAAAACTTAATACTTACTTTTACAAAGTGAAATAGTCAAATATTACAACTATTATAGTAAATAAACACATGCACACTCTTCCTCCTGTCTGAATTATATTGTACGTCAGGAACCTGTCAGTTCCCTGGTGGTTATTCTATTGCTTTTGTAACTTAAATTACAAAGAATAAATTAAAGCTGGTGGGAAAGAAAACTGGACATGAAGAAGACCTGTTGATCCCCTTTCACGCTCCATGCTGACCTGGATGCACTGGAGCAGCTCTTTTAGGCTCTTACTTGTATCTTAGGTATTTGTTTGATTTTTTTCATGATGTACTTATAACACTGTATCTTAATTTATTAATTCTAGATTTTTTCTTTTGCCTTCCTGATAGGGTAAATGAAATTGATCTTCCTTGTAGACTCACTTGCCCTCCTCTTATCTTTCTATAGTAGATATATAAGAATTTAAAGAGAGCAATACCCGGTGTTCATATTATGATGACGGTAGCATTTTTCCTTTGAAGGACTAAGAATTGTGCTGAGTACATTTGCTTTCTCATATAGCCATTTGTTTTGCCTCGAGTTAATGATTGTGTTTTTTTTTAAATTACATACATTTTTATCAGTCTTTAATTTTCATTCCAAGTATTTCAAATGTGTATGATGTACCATACACTCACCGTTATTTTTCAAATTGCTGTAGTAATTAAATACTTCCCTTTTCTTCCTCTCTGAACTAATTGGTTTCTACAGTGACTACTGGTATTACATGGGAGCTTTCTTCACTGCTTCTGCGTTATGTCTACTGTTTTCTGGGTCACATGCCTTCCTATTCCTTCATTTGCTTCCTTATTTTGTTGGGTCACATCTTCAGTAGCTTCTTGAGAACATTACTGTTAGGATTTGGGGAGAATTCTTCTCCTCTATGCATTGCTTCTATTCCTTTAAAATTCCCTTTCTAGTTTTTGTTTTTATCTTAAGAAGCAATAATGCTGTTTGAAAGTCCTGAGGGTGGGGTGTAGGCGCCTTGTCCACTCTTGTTTCTTCCTACAGAGAGGGGCTTCAGTGGACCTTTTCTCTTGTACTGTCAGTTTCCCCAGAATAATTTCCCAATCTCTAAAGTGGCTTCCAGAGTTCTGGAAGCTGAGTGAAGTATGCTGAATTTTACAAGATCCGATTTTATTCAATATCAGATTTTCTCCTCCCCCTCAGTGTAGGTCGCTAAGTTAAAACCTAGCGTTGCTGTCGTCTCTCCAGGTTGAGCGGCAGCTATTTAGATAAAGGAGTGGGACTGAACTAGTGACTAAATGCTCCTTACAGTGCTTTCAAGCAGTAGTCATGCCCGCGGTCTGCTCCATGCCTCACCTTTAATAGCACCTGCATTCTAGAAACTGTCCAGTTTTCGTTCCCGGCAGTTTTTAATTTACTTCTTGTAATGTAAGTTACAAATTAAATGGATTGAGCACCAGTATACTGTTGACCTAGGTTTACTAATTGGACATTTTGATGCTTTTGTTCTAAATCAGTCTGTCTATCCATCATGTTTCTGTTTACATACTGTTTGAAAGTAGATGCAGACATCATGTCGGTTCACCTGTGAATGCTTTAAGGTACATTTCCCAAGAACAAAGATCATCTCTTACATAATGAACCCAAATTCAGAAAGCTGAACATTGATATATTACTATTATCTAATGTACAGTTCATATTCAAATTTTTCCTATTATCCCAAAAATGTCCTCTAGAACTGTTTTTATTAATTCTTATCTTTAGTTCCAAGCTTTAATCAAGAGCCACACGTGGTGTTTAGCTGCTCGGCTCCTGTCTCTTTCAAGCTAGAACATGCTTCCCCTTTGTCTTTTGTAACCTTAACCTTTATGAACACCTCAGGGTTGTTCTGCAGAATGTTTCTCAATCTGAAGTTTGCCTGATTATTTCTTCATTAGACTTAGATTGCACCTTTTTTTTTTTTTTGGCAAGACTATTAAGTAGGCTGTGTTGTGTCCTTTTTGGTGTGTGACATGAATGCTGTGGAAGCCCTGTGTCTCGTTGTGATGCTAAATTTGATCCTTTTCTTACTGTGGCATCTGCCTGGTGTCTCCTTTGTCTTTTCCCTTTATAATTCTCTTGTTGGTATTTGGAGGCTGCGGGAGAAGCTTATTCACCAACATTCTTCACCTGTGGTCTTATCACACATTAATATTCCTTGCTCACATTACTTTTATCACATTGGTGGTTAGAATGTGAATTCTGGTTCTGTACTTTCTTCTAAAGTTAGAAATTTGTGTTCAGTTCGTGGGGGAAAATGACCACTGTCTTTTTCTGCATACACTGTAATTTTTTGTTTCTGTATCACAACAGATTCAGGAATTCTCTCGTATTTGATGTGTTGTGCTCTTGTGCATACATGCTATTTGATCTTCAGCTTGTCCCAGTTTGGTCAGGGAAATCTCTTCAATCTGATCCCTGAATCTTTTGAGGTGTTATAGTGCCAGGAAGGGGCACAGAGCAAGTTCTGGATGATTCTAGCAGATGGGGTAAAGGAAGGAGTCTTGGAGCCCTCGGTGGCTTTTATGCTTTTATTTACAGAGGTGACCCGGTACATGACAGGTAGGGGGGCGGGGGGTGGGCAGGAGGCTGGCAGGTCTCCTATCCCCCGGCACATCTCACTCTCTTGGCTGCTGCTCTCTCTGCTTTCATTCTGCTATTCCTGCTGCTCTTGGCGTCCTCCTGATGCCACCCTTAAATGCCCGTATCCAAACCCAGGTGTGCCCACTTGTGCATGCCCACTAGGCACGCATGCAGCACCACAGGTGTCCATCTTTATACCAATGGCGGGAGGGTGGAAAAACCTGACAGTTTTCTCTGACCCTACAGGTGTCTCTATCAGTTTTGTTTTTTTTTTTTTTTTCTTTTTTAGCTATTTCTTACTTTCTGGTACCAACATATGTCCCTTCTTCACCTAGGCATTTCCTGCCAGTGCCCGGGAACGCATCTGTCAGGAACCCTTTCTTCTTTCAGTGGGGACCAGTATTCAGAACAGAAGATCTGAGTGCTGTGCAGGCTCACTGCTGCAGGAGAAGCATTGCTTCTAGAGATTTCCAGGGGCCATGGGAGGGGGGGGCATCTCTATTTCTGTGTGGTGCCAGCAGGGCACAGAGGAAGTTCTCGATGACTCCGAGCCGGTCAAGGAGGAGTCCTGGAGTCCCCGGTGATTTCTTTAGGCTTTTACTGCATCATCATCTTTTATTGTATCAGAGGCGACCAGGTACACAGCAGGCAGGGGAACCGGGGGGCCAGGACACTGGCTGGCCTACCCACCGCGAATCTTCACTCTCTGGGCTGCTTCTGCTGCTGCTGCGGCTTCTGCCTTTCTCTCTTTGCCTCTCCTCTTGTCTTCTTCTCTTCTACTGGCGTCCTCGTGACAGCGCCCTACATGCCCGTGTCTTCATCCAGGTGTGCCCACTCACGCATGCCCACTCAGGCTGCGTGCAGGACCTCAGGTGTCCATCATCACACCAATGGCGGGAGGGCGGAAAGGCCTGACGACTTTTCCGTTTACCCCACATTCTGTCTCTATATTTAAATTTCAGACCAGGAGTCCCTGCCCATATCACAGGGCTCTGCCTATTCTTTCCCCAGTGCGTGCTTGAACCTTCCTTCCCCTACATTCTGTTTACTAATTTTCTCAGCCTCACCCTCCACACAGAATCACACCAGAACCCTACACCTACACCAGCAGCCTGGCTGGCTTTTCCTCTCGGATATATATTTAAACCCTCTTCACTCTCTTAATGCAGCTGCCTCCCGTCCATCTGCTCTGTCTGCTTCCTGACGTACTTGACGGTTTCGTCTGCTTTCATCTTCTCTCTCCTTCGCTTCTTTTTTCCTCCTCTTACTGTCATTTTAGTGGGAGTTGTGAGGTGGTATTTACAGTCTCCCATATTCCACAGAGAGCCTATGGTAGATTTTCTTCCATCTGTGGGTTACTTGAAGTGAGAAGACAGGAAATAAACAATTTACCTTTAATACCCAAAATAACTCTGCCAATCACGTCTCCCCGACTTTCCCAGGCTGGCATTCCTCCTGTCTCCCTCACCCAGAAACTACACAGTTCCCTCTGTGACTCTAGACGGTTCTGCTTCTGTCTCGGCGGCCAGGACTTCTTTTCTGGTGCATTTGCTGGTGGCCTGAACATCCAGAGCTGGGGCACTCTGGAGAATACGGCCTTCTGCCTGGGCTTGGGACTTGGTGCCCAAGTCGCCCCCCTCCCACCCCAGGCGACTTCAGACAGAAAAGAGTAGCCCTCCCTGGGGGCACAGGGTGACTGACTGCCTCTCCAAGCCTGGCTTTGATATTTGGGTTTCTCATTTAATTGAACTGAGCACAGCCGTTTCCCATAAACTGTCATCCTTGGATTTTCCAAACCACTTTGATGTCTGTTATCTCTGTTTATTCGCAGTGAATGAAGTTTCAAATTTCCATCTTCTCTCCACTCAATTAAGTATGTTAAGTGGAAAGCGGAACTGCGAAGAAGAGCTGTTTTTACCTGGGGCTTCCCGGCTGCCCCAGTGCCGCCCTCAGACCAGGTGTGGGGCTGGAGGAGGAGACGGCTGGAGGAGGAGGAGGGTCTCCGGGAGCTGTGAGGTGGCCTCCGAGACAGTTGGGGATGCTTGCTTTCTCTGTCTGCGTTTTGGGGAACAAAAGCTGGCATTTTCTCTCCCTGGGTTTTGGACCGCAGAGCTGCTGTGTTCCCCCTGCCCCAGTGGCAGCACATTTTGGTATGAGATCACACGTAGGACGGCCGCGTGGACCTGATCTTGACTGGGAAGGTCTTTTATTCAGCACTGGGCCATCTTGGCACTTGGTGCAGGACCCTTTCCTCTGGGCTTATGTATTTATTTACTGCCATGGCATTGAGGAATTATGGGGAAAACCGCTGTAAAGCCGAATCAGGTTAAACAAGAATATTTAAGCCACCTTTTGGATCAAGAACGCTGCAAATATTTCCGCCTCAGTCATGCAGGCAGAGCTGGCTTGGGGAGCACCAAAAGAGGAGCAGCGACCTTTCCCCACGTCAGTGGCTTGGTTTCCTTTGCTGCATTTTAGGGTTAGCGACAAATTCCATCTGGCTGGAGCTCCATGCAGTCTTGCTATTGATTGGTTATATGGGGACTTCATGGGAGTGTCCTTCAAATCGCTTTTCCCAGCATTTTTAAAAGCTCCATTGAAAAAAAAAAAGAGAGAGCGAGACAGAGGAGGGAAAAAGGACCCTGCATTGTTTCAATCTGCGTCCAGCATGTACAACATCGTCCTAAATTTTTAATTAGCTAAGTGAGTGGTGAAAGGAAAAGTAATAGAACAAGCCTCGGTGAGCAGCTGGGAGGTGTTGCCATGACGACAAGTTCAGCAGGCTGCCAGCGAGCATGTCGACGGGTAATGCTGGGAGAGGGCTTTGAGCGGTGCCTGCGAGCCCCGGTGTGATTGGTTACGCCTCTGTTGTCTTTGTGTGGACCGGTGGATGCTGGGTAAGACCTGGAGTGAATGCTCAGCTTGTCTCAAGGCTGCAATGAGGTAATGCTTCTGAATCTTTGGGGATTATGAGCTCCTGCCTCCAGAAGACTGCAGTCCAGAATGTTTTCATTCCTGTTTGCATTAATTACCGGCTATACCATGTTAAGACGCTCTACAGCGGCTGGTTTCAATTCCTTTAGACGGGCATGTGTGTATTATAGATAACTTAACACGTGTGTATGTTGCCTATAGAATCTCCAGCGTTGTGGAGAGAGAGAAAGAGAGAGAGAGAGAGAGAGAGAGAGAGAGCCCTCCATATTAGTCATTCTGCTTAGAGTCAACATGCCTTTTCCGAGCTGGCAACAGTGACAGCATCTATTGATGGATAAATGACATAGTAAAGTGCATTTATGTTGGGTAAGCAAACCTGTTCGTTTCTAGAGAATATTTTGGCATTGATTACTTTGTAAAGTATTTTATCTGTGAGTATAATGACTATGAAGGAGATTGTGAAGAATGTCAGAATGGCTTGGTCAGGAGGTTTCGTTCATTTTGGATTCCTTGAAATTGACCGGTTCATGTCCTAGTATTTACCTCTTATGTTTTTTCATTAATTGAGCATGATGTCTGCCTGCTCCAAATGACCTGCTGCATAATGGTTTGGCAGTTTGAACTTAAAGCTCGACAAGGTGTGTCACAGATGCAGTGATCTGGAGCAGGTTTTGAGGGGTGGGTAAAGCAGGTCATTCAGGTGCTGATGTGACAGGGGAGCCTGAGCTTGACCCGCAGGCCCCAGTCGCCGATCCAGGGACTTGGGGTCTCTCCAGGGTCTCCTGGGCTGCTCAGAGAATGTTGATCACGTGCATAAGCAGTCACCTAGTGCCCTGCAGGGCTAGGGCAGCATCTCCAAGTGCTGTGGGTCTAAGACAGGCGGGGAGGAGCCAAGCGAGGACCCGGTGCCTTGTGTTACTCACGGAGCGCGTGGGAGCTGGCTTTGGGACAGAAGTGGCCGAGCTGTCATATCGCCACCCTGTTGTATTTATCCCGCGAAGGGTTCATAAAAATTTACAAGCCTTTAAATGGACAAAGAATAAAAACACCTCGAACAACGACGAATGCTTGCTGCTGCACCGGCAGCACGCTCTGCGGCGACCTGGCTTTATTTGAGGTCAGACCATGGGCTGGTGGTTGGAGCGGGAGGATGCCCCAGCCCGGTCATCTCAGTTTAGGGTAGGCGAGGCCGCATAGCAGGAGCCAGTCAGGGACGGTCTGGTCTTACTCCCCGGAGGAATCGAGGGCCTGCTTCAATTTTAGCCTAGTCCATATGGTTGGGTTGATAAGTCTTTGTGATGAAAGACCTTACCAAGGAGAAACAGATGTCATTGTGGGTCCAGGTTTTCAATGATCGGTTCACAATATTGGCGGCCCGGTAGTATCTTGGGGGTGTGACTTTTCACCCACATGTTGATTCTCTTTAGTGACCCGGAGGCTGGGACAAGCCAGACTGTGCTTCTCTACTGGAGAGGGCCTGCAGGTGGACCCGAGTCCTTGGTTTGCAGTGACCCCTGTGAAAAGTACAAGGAAAATCCACCTGTGGATGAGACAGGCACTTTATGAAAAATCTGATGTCCGTGGCCTGCATTTCTCTGGGGCTAAGCTAATTGTGTCGTTTCCAATCTCAGGCACGCCTGGCTAATTTAAACCCCTTTCAGGTTCATTAATGATTCAGAGTTTTCATAAGATTGGCTATTCTGGACTACAGCCCAATCAATCCTGGACAGACTTACTCCCTTTGTTGTCTTGTAGGCTATAAAAAGTTCCTTCCTTTCAGATTTAGAAATCACATTTATTCTTATAAGAAGGACTGTTTATTTTGTGTCATTATATGCTGACTCTTTTCCCTTCATCCAGTAACAAAATTTGCATCTTTTAAAAAAAGATTATTTATGCATTTAAGAGCTGGGGTACAGGCCAGAGGTGTGGGGGTGAGAGGATTCACCAGAGATGGAGTGGGGAGCAGAACAGGCAGATTCACTGAAGTACACTGCTGAGGGGAGCAGCGGGCACAGCGGGAGAGGTCTGCAGTGCCATGTGGGTCCCCTCCCTGGCCGGGGATTGAATTTGTGCTGCAGTGGCTGTGGATGCTTCATAGTACTGCGACTTATATCTTGTGCCACCAGGGAGGCTCCTAGTCACGTCTTTTTTCTGGAGGTGATTCATATGTCGCTGTGGTCAGGTTATGATATTGAGAATCTCCATTATTAAGTCAATTTGAGGGCGCGTACCACCTCAAAACGACACATTATAGATGAAGTAAAGTGCAAAGCCAGAACAGTCTCTGTCTGAGCAGCTCTCTACTGGTTCATGAGCCCCTTGGAGAGGGGACGTACAAGTCACATGAGCGTGAGCGGCCTGTGACAGGTCCCACAGTAAGTTCTCTGATGGCTGAGGGGGCCTGGTGCTTGTGGTGAGGCCAGGCCAGCGCCGTGGCTCTCCTCACCGATGTCCTCAAATAAAACCAGCAGCCCAGCCAGGGGCTTCGCTCCGGAATGAGGCCTGCTTGCTCCTGCTGATGTTGGCCAAATTTTCAGAGACAAGACCCTCTGGAGAAACCTAGGGGAAAAAACATGCTTTTAGATGAAGGATTCAAGAAGTTAAAAAATACTTTTCCATCAAAAGCTACCCTTTGCGAACAAATCACAAGCTCACCACATTGATAAAATACGCTTTACTGAGCCGTAGACGTTGTGGGAAAGTAAACTTATAAAAGGGGGATGCAGTTACGGGCTCTGGAAGATAGAGTAGCAAAAGTATTAAGACTGGAATAAATAGATAAACCCTAGTTGTTCTCTGTTCCTTCAAGTACGACTTTTGCTCACTTCCCAAAAGTCCGTCCCTCCCGGGAGTAGGAGTGGGGCTGGGAATGTACGCACCTGGATGTACACACTGGTATCGGGGCCTACCTTTATGTGAAAACAGGAGGAGAGGGGTTAACTTTTACCCCCACTTGAGAAAAACATGATCTGTGTCCTCATGGACTTTTTTAAGATTTTATTTATTTATGCACACAAGAGCTGGGGTACAATCCAGAGTCCAGGGAGGTGAGAGAATTCACCAGAGACAGAGTGGGGAGCAGAACAGGCAGATGGACTGAAACCCACTGCTGAGGGGAGCAGCGGGTGAGGCAGGAGAGGTCTGCTGCGCCCTGTGGGTCCCCTCCCTAGCCAGGGCTCGAACTTGTGCTGCAGTGACCACGGAAGCCCCACAGTGCAGTACTCAACTCCTTGTGCCACCAGGGAGGCCCCCTCATGGACTTTCTTATGACATCAAAAGACTTGCATTTGCAGAACACATCACATCATTGATGAAGTGCCAGTAAATTCGGCAAACAGCACAACTTACTGTAGCAGGGAATGCCAGGCTACATGTTGATTTCTCCCATTAAAATGCCCTGTTATTTCTAGTAAGATAAAAATAAAGCTTTGCAAATGGACGGCATGCTCATTCAGAATTTAGGATTGAAGGGGGGGGGGTGGCACTAGGAAACGTACCTGCCTTCCAGTCGTGAGAAGCTGAATGAATAGCCCTGGAAAATACACAAGGGGAGGATCTGCTTTAGAGAACGAACTTCCAGGTCTCTTCTGTTCTTCATGCCGGGTTACTAATTAAGATCCAAACATGATGTGTACAAAGGACTCCTTTTCGGAGCTTTGTGAAGTAGGCTGTCATTTGTACTTTGTGCGGCTCTAATGTGTCGCGTCCTTTGTTGGGTGGTGATGGCTGTCTAGACTGAGTGCATGGTGAGGTTGTTCATACATGTGGTAGCCTCGTGCCGGACCAGGCAGGCTCCACCTCCCCCTGTTACTGCTGCAGGCTGACCTTGACCTTGACCTGTAGGGGCAGGGCCTGTGTCTTTATTCCTGAGAGTACCACCCAGCCCCATGCACAATGTAACACAGCACATGTAGTCTACCTAGTTGTTGCATTTATTTGATCTGTTATGTCTGTCTTATCTAGTTGCTAGAAAACCGGTGGGTTTCCTTGTGGAAACGTTGTGAAAAGTTACTCTTGACCTTAGGCACAGAAAATACGCAGGTTCTGTGACATGTGAATGATGGTGCCAGTTGGATTTTCCTAGCATCAAACAGTGTTTCTCCTCTTTACCCAGTTATTTCTCGGTTAACATAAAAGTCTTGTCGTCTTGAAATTTCAACAACAGGGAATTATTCTGACCTAAGCACCCGCTGACATTTGGGTGTGAAGCATGCTGTATGTCCACACAGAACACTCGCCACAGGGAAGACAGAGTTTTGTCTTTGCAGCAAAGTGGAAGGGACTGGAGGGGATGATGCAAAAAGAAATTAGAAGGATAGAGACAAATCTTGAAGGATTTCCCCTGCGTGTCCTGCAAAAGGAAAACAAGGGGCCGAGTGACAAAATAAAACGACATTGAACACTGAAGTGCGGGCCCGCCCTGGTGGCGCAGTGGGTTAAGCAACGCGCTATGAAGCAAACCACAGCCACTGCAGCACCAGTTTGATCCCTGCCGCCGGCCAGGGAGGAGACCCACATGGTGTAGCAGACCTCTCCTGCCTCCAGGCTCCTCCCCTCAGCAGTGTGCTTCAGTGGATCTGCCTGCTCTGCGTCCGGCTCTGTCTAGTGGATCCTCTCACCCCCGCACCTCTGGCCTGCACCCCAGCTCTTGTGTGCATAAGTAAATACATCTTAAAAAAAAGAAAACTGAAGTGCTCTCCCAGAGGTAAAGAGGACGAGAGGCGGGAGCACGGGTGCCAGAGGTGGAGGTGGGTCTCTGGTTTCTTGTTCTTTTCTTTGAGAATAAAAATGGAGCTGTGGTGGCCGGACGTAGGTCGGAGCAGCTGTGCGGTGCGGGACCCTCCAGCGCGCGGTGCCCGGTGTGCCAGCGCTTCCTCAGCGAGCCCCTGATTCCTCAGGGTGGGGAGTGGGGCCCGCACGGGCTTGGGGTGCAGGGCACAGGCACGGTCAGATCCCCAGCGCCCTCCTCGCTCGCACGAAGGCGCAGGGCGCCTCCCGAGTCTGCGCCTTTGTGAGGAGGATGTCCCAGCTCCCCAGATTGGCGGTAGCCGGTGACCGTCCCCAGGCCTGCTCTGTGGCACCCACCGTGGGGCAGGTGGAATCCTCGTGCTCCCTGTCACGACCCAGCAGAACGTCTAGGTGATCGGAGCAGCTGTAACTTTGGTGTTCTCCTCCTGTTTTACTCCATTGCTAAAACGACCAACCCCTTTCAGCCCGAATTAGACATCTTTCCTGCTGGGATAGGAGGAAAATGATTCCCCCCTCCACTCTGGTAGGTGATTTTGCAAGCACGTCTTTCTGACAGAGCAGTGCGTCCCGTGTTTACGTAGCAGGCTTGGTAGCTGCAGCTTGAAGACAGGGTTGGGCTGCTATCAGCATGTTTAGCGTGTTTGACGCCGCGTCCATGACGACGTTCAGGCTGACGGAGCCGAGGCTGTTCCTTACGCACTGGCGCAGTCAGCAGACCTTGCTCTCCCTGGGAGGTCAGGACGGTGGGGGTACAAGCCAGAGGCGTTTCTAGGGGTTCAGGTGAAAGTCAGAGGCAGGCCCCTGGCCATAGGCCAAGCGGAAGAGAAGGGTCAGGCTGAGGGGCATTTGGGCGGTGAGTGGCCCGACCGCTGTAGTTTGTGGTGGAGAGGCGGTGGCCGGTGAAGGGGAGAGAGAGGCATGGCCCCGGGCCTGTGTGTCTCTGGCGCTCTGCCGTCTCCCTCGCAGGTGCAGGACAGCGGGACCGGTGGGGCTTACGGACCTGGGTGTGCTGGGATAGTCTGAGGGCTTGTCTGGCCAAGAGAGTGGGGGGGCAGGGGGTCGGGGAGGCAGGGGCAGTTTTGGGGCAGAGAGGTCGGTTTCACTCCTCCCTGGATCTGGCTGAGCGCTCCACTGGGAGAGCTTCTGTCGCGGGTGCAGCTGGAGAAGGGAAGAACGACGGGTGGTGTCCTCCTTTCCCGAAGCAACCAGAGGAAACAACAGAAGGGGAAACTCAGATCCTGGGAATGAATTTGGAATCCGGTTTCCTTTTAACGACTTACACACCCCCAGTTTTCCCAAAAAAATAGAGAAGTCAAGTGTTAGCAACAGAGAAGCGGAAACTGGGAAGATCCGCAGGTGTGTAATTCAGTCCTTCTGCGTTGACGGACAGACGGGGGTTTCCCGAGCAGATGGGCCTTCCGTCTCACCCCAGCGCCCCTCCCGGCTCACGCTTCTCTGGAAGCTGCGCGTGAGGTGGGTCTGTATTCAGGCCGAGCCGCACAGTTCTCTCTCGTGAGCTCAGAGTGCTGCAGGTGACTGTGGGAAATAGAACAAACAGCAGAGCAGACACGTGGGATCAAAAGCAGCTTCTCCTCCACCTTCAGTGCGAATGCACAAGTCAGTTTAGAGAAGAGGGGATGACCCGAGACTCGTGGAAATTGTGACTCCGTCATCCGAGTCCTGTTGACAGCCGTTGAGACCAACGAATTGTTCTTTGTCAAGTTTTGCTTTGAGACCTTTTTCCTCCCCTCCAGGTAACTACGTTAAGATCATAGTTACTCTGATGATTTGTCGTTAATCTGTTGATTCCCCATGACCTCGTGAAAGTTACTAACTCCATGGGGTTTCACCCTAAACTGGAGACAGTGTATTTATTCCATCAGTAAGGGAAACAGCGTGTCTAAAGGTCCTGTGATAAGCTTGGTGCGTATACACGCTCAGGAGCCACAGTTACCGTTATGCACAGGGAGAAGGGAGAAATATTCCGACGTGCTGGGCAGGTATTAGATGCTAATGGAAAGTGGTTAAAACGATGGTGCTGGGAGCTCTGGGTGGCTGCTTACGGCGGTGTTATTGGCGAGAGAAAGCACCGGGAGCCTGAGGGTCACTGGGGAGAGTCACTGGAACCCACACTGGCCCCCCAGGGGGTGTCTATCCCTGAAAGGTGAACGTTGGGGCTCTCGGGGCTCACACTGGCTGCTTTGTATTTTAGTTGTCTGAGTTTTCTGAGTGAGACCCGGACGTCTGGAGGGTGTATGAAATGGAAAGTGGATCTCCACACTGGACTGGAGACCACCCACTTTGGATTGGGAACAGCACAGGGCTGAACAGGTGTGGGGCTTTCCAACGAAACTACTAGTGATGCATAAAGGGAATCTTGGAGGCTGAGAAGTGAACGTCTATTTTATTTTCCCACAACAGAAGACAAAATAAGGGCCACAGCATTCCAGGGACCACATGTGGCGACGCAGTTACACGCTGGTCTGTGCTGAGCAAACAGTTGGAAGCACCGCCCTTCATTATCAAGACGGGGGCCGGGGCGGGGGCGTTTTGCTTTCGGAACCGTGGACACCCCTCATGGCGTGGGGGAAGGTTTCAGGGTGTTATTCGGATGGTAAATCCCAGTGCCTTCTCGCTCCCTCCTTCACGCCTGCCTACATCTCAGCTGAGGGATCTCAGACTAAAAACATATCAATAAAATGTATGTGGACGCACGTAAGATCAGCACCTTTCAGTGCTGGCAAGTGAGTACTTTTTGAAAAATATTATCACCCTAGAAGAGAGGACACTGAACTTTAAAATGCATCGTGTGCACATGCACACGCGCGCACACACACACACACACACACACACACCCCTAACCTGCAAACAAAAGTACTTCAATCAAGGAGTTGTCTTAATAAAAAAAATCTAAGTTGTCCTCATTTTGCACTGTAGACTGGCAAAATAATTGTCTGCAGAAGCACAGATCTGTGGGTCAGAATTTGCGAAGTGCTGCCCAGCTGTGCTTTCCTGCCGGGCCCCGGGGCTCCCAGGGCTGGAGAGACTCCCTTTCAGAGACGCCCGCTCCTATCACCAGTGCTCAGAGGACTCACACTTTTCCCGGTTTGGCGCTCCGAAGCTCATTTATCAAAAGGATCTTTGTTGCCAGCGTTCTTTTTTTGAGACTAATTTGGCTTGGGGTGGGGTGGGGTGGGGGTAAGGGCAAAGAGATCAAAGGTAAAGAGCATAATCCAAGAAGGCGAAGTGTTAAATGCTCGCAGTGATTAAGTGCTGGGGACCGTGAGCTGGTAGGCCAGGCAGTGTCGGATTGTGGCACAAAGTCGTGATGGCAATTGTCTCTCGTCCTCAGGTGGTTGGATTTAAAAGGAACACTTTGTGGGGTGTGTGACTTTAAAGAGAACAGTTTTGTGATTTCTGTGAGAATCGAATCCGTTATTTCAAAATAGGAACGTGGTAGACAAACATGTTTTTGACGTTCACAAAAATGTACTCATCGGAACAGTGCGTGATCCTCATTATTTTGTGTATTACTTGAGAAAGTCATGAGCAAAAAAATAACCGAAAGAGGGGGGAGAAAGCAGGAACGTTTCAAAACTTGGTTGGGCGTGATTTACCATCAAAGACAAAGATGAAAGTTAAAATGTGGAAGGAAAAAACGCCCCCGATTCTTTTATTATAAAGGAGCCGACAGATAACTTCCATACGTTTAGAAACATTTGCTTTCAAAAATTAGTTTGATTTGCACTTATTCCTGACATGTCAACTTGGCTTACGATTTGCCGCGTTGGAGCCGCAGATGTAAAACCGCGGCCCTGGCGCTGCAGCTGTCGTGTGGGTCCGCGGGTGGAGCAAACCCGCGTGTGCAGGAGCCGGTGCCGGTCCCGCGTGTCCTCTCGGTTTAGCTCTTTGCCCAGACTCATCCCTGTTGGGAAATACTTTACTCCACTTGTCATCTCTCGCCTGCTCTTTCCGTAATCGTGTGTCTGTGTGTGCGCACCTGAGTCTTCTGCCCCAAGCTTGGGTTTGGAGTCAGGTTTTACTCGCTTTACACGCCTCATCTCTGTGGACCGCGCTGTGCACCGGGTGGCTCAGTCCGCTCAGAACCCCCTGATGCCGGTCAGGGACTCAGCTTCAGGTTGGCCCAGGAGAGCCGTGTTCTCTTTCTTGCTTTCTTTTTAAAAAGATTTTATTTATGCATACAAGAACTGGGGTACGGGGCCTCCCTGGTGGCGCAGCAGGTTGAGTGCCGCACTGTGAAGTATCTGCAGCGGGAGTTCGATTCCGGCCAAGGGGGTGACCCACATGGCGCGGCAGACCTTTTCTGCCTCCCCGCTGCTCCCCTCAGCGGTGTGTTTCAGTCCATCTGCCTGTCCTGCTCCCCACTCTGTCTCTGGTGACTCCTCTCACCTTGCCTAACTCTGGCCTGCACCCCAGCTCGTGTATGCATCAATAAATAAATCCTTATGAAAAATAACTGGGGTACAGGCCAGAGGTGTGGGGAGCAGAGCAGGCAGATTGGCTGAAATACACTGCTGAGGGGTGCAGCGGGGAGGCAGGAGAGGTCTGCTGCACCACATGCGTCAGCCCCCTGGCCATGGATCGAACTCGCGTTGCCGTGGCTGCGGATGCTTCCTAGCGCGGTGCTTAACTCGGTGCGCCACGAGGGAGGCCCCACGAGATGCGTTTTCTCAGTGGGGTGGGGATTCCTGAGAGTCCGCTGGAGGCACAGACCCCAGCGCCTGTCCCCTGACGCAGCGGACCCCGCTCCCCACCAGCCCCTGCCGGTGCTACCGCCAGGACACCTCGTAGCGCAGACGCGCAGAGAGTGTAGGGTGCGCCCGGTACCATGGGGGTGTCCACCGAGGCTGGTTGACCTAGTGGCTGGCTCCGCGCCAGCAGTGAGAATGGAAAGCCTCGTCTGGGCCTAGCAGGACGTTCGTCCCGTCCCTGAGCCTTCCCGTAGCGCGAGCTCGGGCTGCGGGTGAGACGGGCCACGGCGGGCGGCCCAGCCGCTGGGCTCACCTCCGCGCTGCCCGTGCCCGCGGCGTCCGCCAGGGCCGCCTGCGCAGAGGCTTCCGGGTGGCGTGGCCGCCAGGAGTGGCCGTTCCAATTCCCGCCCCGCTTGTGGACGAGCGTCACTTGGGGGCGGGCAGCGGAGTTTTGCGCTCGCGGTGGGAGTGTTCCGCCGACAGAGTAGAAACCAGCCCTGCCCGGTCTCGCGGGACTCCCCAGGGCGCACGGCGCTGCTGTCCGAGCGGAGGCAGGGCCTGGGCCTCCCGAGTGGACGACGTCCTGGCCCCGCTGGCCCCGCAGCCGCAAGGGGCGCGGGCGAGACTGAGGAGGGGGCCTTGGAAGTGCCAGACCCCTCTCGCGGGGTGAGGGGGAAAGCGAGGGGCTCCCCCAGGGAGTGAGGACTCTGGAGTTGCATTTGATGCTTAACGACCTACCTGTGGGTCGTGTGAGCCCCGCATGTCCTGGCCTCGCCAGCACGGAGGACAAAGTGCGTCCACCCCGGGACCCAGGGTGGGCGTGGACGGTAGGGGGCGCCCCTGGGGGCCCCTTCAGCGTCTCCTTACTAGCTCTAAAGGAAGAGTTGTGCCCAGCAGGCCAGCACCGTAAGACAGGGAGTCCATGAGCTGATGGGTGTCTTTTGGGGGGCTTTCAAATATTTTAAATACATTTTTAGCACTTTTACAATTTTTTTCCTGTTATTGAAACTAAATCAGACTCCCCCCATCTCAATTAAATCCTTCCTGAAAGAAAATCAGTCTATAAAGGGAAGAGACCAGGGTCAACATATTTGCTTTTATAATGACAGGACTTATTTGTTATTTATTGTTATGTTTATTTGGACAATACCAAGTGATTTCAGAAGAAAATTCTGCTTCTGAGCCAGAGGCCAGCCCCCCTTCTCGTCTCCCCACTGATGCGCAGACTGGACAGAGACAGGGGCCAGAAATAGGCCAGAGAAGACCCAAGTGGGAAGTCCCCAAACTGGCTGGGAGTTTCCTGGTTTCCCCGCCTGTGGTCACCTGGTGTAGCCTGGCCTCACCCCGCAGGGCACAGTGGCCGTGTAGACTGAAGTGGCCTGAGGGGCAGGAAGGGAGACTCCTGTGTTCAGAGTGATGGGCGTGGGGGCTCTGCTTAGCTTTCCTGTTCCTTTGACCTCTCCCGACACCCCATCCCTGTCAGCCATGAAGCACAGCTCGGCAGAGGCCGGCAGTCACCTGAGCTGCTCCTGTGAGAGGAAGTGTGGTTCCAGCAGCGTGGGGTGAATTCCCATGGCCTGTGGGCCCCTCTCTGGCCTCCATCACTTGGCACCAGGCTGAGCCACAGTTGCTGGCAGTACCCAGTCAAGCAAGGACACGAAAGCCCTAGTCTCTGGTGGAAGGGCCATGACAGTGCCCCAGGGACCTGGGAGGTCGGGAGATCACAAGGGGAGGAGCTGGAGAGCGACGCATCAAACGCTGTGTGTGCTCCTGGGCCCGCTTCTGAGCGGTGCCTGTGCAGATCTGACCCTCAGAGCACGCGATGCTGCGCAGCTGAAATGTGAAGCCTGCACACAGGCCTCAGCTTGGGCGCCGAGTGCACACACAGGGACAGCACCACATTGTGTCGCCGGGGCTTTGAGCCCCTGACATCTAAGTCAGTCACACCCGACAGAAGGCGGTTTGGAGACTGCAGCCTGGACTTCGAGCTGAGCACCTGCTGAAAAACAAGTCAGGTGTACTTAGGATTTAAAGACTCCGAATCAAAACACAATAATCAGCACTTCTCAAAATGATTCAACATAGGAAGGACCAGGAAAGTCTCAATTTGTACGGGAAAGGACAGTCAACAGTCACAGGTGAGGAGGAGTTGCCTGTTGGAGTTACAAAGACTTTCTTCTTTTTTTTAACACGTGTTTATTTTTTTTCTTTATTTATATATATTTGACATCAACTGTAGTCCCCATGGATTTCCCACCACCATGTCACCAGTGCACCGTCACCTCAGTCCCTTGTGCTCTTTCTGCCCTCATCCCAGTCCCTCTCCCCCTCCACCCCCCACAAGGTGCCTCTGATTTGTATTTGTCTTTTTGTACAAAGACTATAAAATTGGCTTCTGTAATCATGATCTAAGGCCTTGAAAAGAATGGAAAGATAGGATTGGAAGACATAATGTAGAACCAAGTGGAGATTTTAGAATTGAAATATAAAATAACCAAAATTAAAATTTTATGGATGAGCTTAACAGAATGGAGATAATAAGCGTCCATGAACTAGACTAGAGATAAATAGAAATTATTCATTCTCAACAAAAAAGGGAAAGATCATAAATAAAGCAGTCTCAGGGTATGTGGGACAAGATAAAAATGTCTCACATTGTGTCTTCACAGTTCTGGTGTGGCTTAAAAATATTTGATGGAATGTGGTTGAAAATTTCCTTCACTGGTAAAGTCATAAACTTTAAGATTCAAGAAACTCAACAGACATAAAAGAAATCCATGTCCAGAGATACCATAAACTAGTGGAAATTAAAGTTAGAGAAATCTTGACAGCAACTGGAGAAAAGTGACATAAAGAAAAGTAATAATAGAAAAGTAAGTTGTATTAATTAGAAGTTATGAAACAATATTTTTAAAGTATCCAGTGAACAAATCCTCCAGATATGATAGTGAAATAATGAAATTTTCTGATAAAAGACAATTGAAATAATTCACTGCTGGAGGCCTGCTCAAAAGGAAATGCTGAGAGACAAATAATGATATCCAAGGAAAACTTGGACCATCTGGCATGAGAGAAGAGCAAAAATGGCTAAATCTGGGAAAACATAATTCGTCATTCTTCTCCGAAGTTCTCTAAGACGTGTGTGATGATGGGGATATTGTGATATTGGTGGAGTTTTCAGTGTATGCAGATGTGATGGTCACAACAGCTGTGACAGAGCAAGGCGGGTAAAGGCATCAGTGTGGAGCCAGAGTTTACCCCTTGAAGTCCTGGAATATTCTGAGTAGGCGATGAACAATGAAGTATGTTTACTGAAGTGTCTAGAGCAATAGCAAGACTGCTCAACAAAGAAATATAATAAAAACTCAACATGTGAATTAAAATAGAATACTAAAATTATACAAGGAATTCAAGTGAGAGTGGGAAAGGACAACACGAGTAAATGAAGGAAGAAATTAAAATAATAAAATGGTGGCTCTGAATCTCAACATACAATTACAATAAGTATAAATGATCTAAACATACCAAATAAATAAGATATGTTTTTTATGGTCAAAAGCGATATTGTCTACAAGCAGTATATTTTAATTATAATGATGTGAGTGGTTAAAATTAAGAGGTAAAAAGACACTATGCAAACACTGATCAGGGAAAGCTAGAGTGGCTGTATCATTATCAGAACAAATAGACTTTGAAATAAAAAAATTACTGAGGATAAAGAAGAATATTACATAAAACTAATGGAGAAATTCACCAAGGACGTAACAGTCATACAAAAGTGTAGTAGCTCTTACATGACATCATCTCAAAATGGATTGAAGACTTAAATGGAAGACCTAAAATTATAAAATGTAGAACTAGGGAAAGAGAAATGACATTGAACTTGGCAATGACTTCATGCATATGATACCAACAGGCAACAAAAGCAAAATTAGAGAAGTAGGTCTAATCAAACTAAAAAACTTCTGTACAGCAAATAAACACAAACACACTCAGCAAAACAGAAGGGTGACCTACAGCATGGGAGAAAATGCTTAGAAACACTATGCCTATCAAGGGTTAATATAGAAGGAACTCCTATTACTCAATAGTAAAAGAGCTAAGAAAACTTGATTTGAAAATGGGCTAAACTTGTGACTAGACAGTCTTCCAAAGAAGATCTACAAATTGCCAACACATACGTGAAAACGTACTCAACAGCACTAACGATCAGGGGAAATGCAGACCAAAACCACGAGATGCCACCTCATATCTGTTAGGGTCACTCTGCTGAGAAAGAAAAGCACAAGTACTGACCAGGCTGTGGAGACAAGAGACTGTTGATATGAATGCAAAATGGTACAGCTGCTGTGGGAAACCACCTGAGGTTCTTCAAAATAGAATTAGCGGCCTCACCTCTGGGTGGAGGTGGCGGCATTCTGTTGTTCCCCGCAGAGCTTTTCATATTGGCAGAAGGTAGAAACAATCTACATGTCCATTGACAGGTGAGTGGATCAAGAAAATAATGTGGTCTGTGCATATGATGGAATACTATTCAGCCCTGTAAAAAAGAAACCCTGCAATATGCTACAACATGAATGAATCTTGAAGATATTATGCTCAGTGAAGTAAGCAAGCCACAGGAGGGCAAATTCTGCTTGAGTTCATTTATCTGAGGTATAAAAAACAGCGTAACTCACAGAGGCAGTAAAGAGAATGGTGGTTTCCAGAGGCTAGGGAGAGGGGAAATAGGGAGTTGCTAATCAATAGGTATAAAATTTCAGTTATGTAAATGAATAAGTTCTAGAGATCTGAGTTACAACATTGTGCCTATAGATAGATAACCAGACTGTAAAACACAGATCTGTTTAGTGGCTCAATCTCAGGTTAAGTGTTCTTACCAAAAGAAAAAAAAAAATCGTTTTTAGAGAGCATACTCACAGAGCTTCAAAGTGTTGTCAGACAAAACAGAACTGAAAGAAAAATGGGTGGTGGTTACAGAGGGGAACTTCAACATGGAACCCTCAGCAACATACCATCAACCAACTAGCTCTAATTGACATTTATAAAACACTTCTCTTCAAAATAGCAGAATACATATTCATTTCAAATGCTCAGAGAACATTCATAAAGATACATGATATCCTGAGACAAAAAAAAAAAGTCTAAAAGCAGTTAAAAGAGTTGAAGTCATTCAAAGTATTTTCTTTTACCACAAAGGATTATAACTAGAAATCAATAACAGAAGGATATAAATCGCTAAATACTAGGAAATCAAACAACATACTTCTAAGCAATGCATGGATCAAAGAGGAAGTAACAAGGAAAGTAGAAAGTATTTTGAGGTAAACAAATGAAAATGTAGCATCACAATTCATATGAAACAGACACAAAGCAAGGCTTAAAGAGTAAGTGCTCATATCAGAAAACAAAAAAAGATCAGCAATGAACTATCTAAATTCCCACTTAAAGGAATTAGAGAAAAAAGAGCAAAATAAATGAAATAAATCCAAGCCAAACAGAAGATAACGACAAAGAAGATATAAAGAGTAGATACCGATGGATTTAGTAGGAGAACTATGGCGAGCACTCCTGAGGGGAAGGGTGCTGTACTGTCAAAAGAAATGAACAAGGACATTTCATTTAAACAGTTTAAGAAATAAATGCATGAAAAATAAATAACTGTCACCTTATGCTGGAAAAGAAGAAGAAACAAAATGTATGGAGAAAGCCAATGAAGTCAAAGTTTATGGCAATAAAACTGATAAACCTCTAGCCAGATTGACAAGGAAAATGGAAGAGAAACATCAATTTTTGGAGTGAAAGTAGGCATATCATGGCAGTCCTCACCCACGTTAAAAGTGGAAATCACAAACAACTCTGTGCACCTAAATTCAATAATTTAGAGTAAATAGAATGAATCCCAGAAGAAATCATCAAAATTCACTCACAAGGAAATAGATTATGTGACTAGTCTATATCCTTTAAATACATTTAATTTACAGTTAAAACTTTACAAAGACAAAATTCCTGGGTCCCGATAGCATCACTATTAAGAATTCTACCAAACATGTATGAAAGGATAACCACCAATTCTATGTGACCTCCAGAAAGCATTTCCCAACTCATTTTATGAAACCAGAATTAACTTTGTGCCAAAACCAGACAACAATATGGTAAAACTACAGACCAATGTCTCTTAAAAACACAAATGCAAAAATCTTCCACAAAATATTAGCAGATTGAATCCGCCAATGTATAAAAAGAATAACTTGCCAGGAACAGGGACAGAAGTGGGCTTGGAGCGTAAGGCTAATTCAGAGTTAGAAAAGCCATCAGTGCAACCCACCCTCTTAACACTGACGAAGAAACATCACAGATCAGTTGACTTTTCAGGAAGAAAAATTGTCAAAATCCAATATGTATCTCATGATAAAAGCTTTTCATCTAGGAATAAAAAACAACTTTCTTACCCTGATGAGGAACATTTCGAAAACTCTGCATCATACTTAATAGAGGAAGACTGAATTCTCTAGACCCTGAGGTTGGGACAGGCTGTGCGTCCACTTTGGCGCTGCTGTTGAGCGTCGTCTGGAATTCTTAGCCACCGGGTAAGGCAAGCAGGAAAGAACTAAACAGCTGCTACAAGGATAGCAGAACTATTTGCAGACAGCATGGCCGTGTAGAAAATTTAAAAAAAAATTTTTTTTTTTAAAAAGAGCTCCTAAAACTACTTTGCTGGTAGATTGTTAATTTCTTATAAAGGTAAATACATACCCCTTTAGGTCACGTGCCCCAGAAACCCCACTCGGGGGACATGCACCAGCGTAGAGGAAATTTCAGTGGCTTTCTGCTCCGTGCAAGAAGCCACTCTCATAAGGCTCCCTTCTCTGTGATTCCACTTATATGACCTTCTGGAAAAGACAGAATGAGAGGGACAAAAGCACACTGTTGATTCCGAGGAGTGGGGGGGCCTAAGGGGCAGCATCAGGGAGTTTCGGCAGCATCAGTCAGGTTTGGATGGTGTGTTTCTCGTCTTATGCACGCTTGATTCGTGAGCTGTGAGTCTGCGAGCTGTTGTGCAGAGATGATGCTGAAGGTGTTAGCTGCAGAAGTTTGTAATGGACTATTTCTGAGTCTGCCCTGCTGGGCTGGTGATGACCCAAGTGTAATATGTGCTAAAACTCATAGAACTTGTACATCAAAAAACCTTTAATTTTCTACATGTTAATTATTTTTAAAGATTTTATTTATTTCTGCACACAAGAGCTGGCGTACAGGCCAGAGGTGTGGGGTGAGAGGATTCACCAGAGACGGAGCGGGGAGCAGAACAGGCAGATGGACTGAAACACACTGCTGAGGGGAGCAGCGGGGAGGCAGGAGAGGTCTGCTGCGCCCTGTGGGTCCCTCCCCGGCCGGCCCGAACTCGTGCTGCAGTGGCTGCGGATGCTTCACAGTGCGGGGCTCAACCTCTTGCGCCACCAAGGAGTTCCCTACATGTTAGCTTTTGACATGAGGATAAAAACGTTAGGTTTTTATGGCAAGGTGATTGGTACCTGATGTTTTTGTGATTGCTCGTTGATGAGTCACATCAGACAGTAGCGTTCCCTGAGCTTTAGGAAAGCGTCGGTACGTGCTCGCTTGGCGCGGGGAATGCTAGACCCCGGCTGCGGAGCACCGCGTTAAGTAACCGGGAGCACCGCGTTAAGTAACCGGGAGCACCGCGTTAAGTAACCGGGAGCACCGCGTTAAGTAACCGGGAGCACCGCGTTAAGTAACCGGGAGCCCCTGCGCCGGCAGAGCGAATGGCGCTGATCGTGTCATCGCTGTGGTCCCAGACAGCAACAAAATTCTATTCCTTTCATCCATTCATGATGGAGTGATAGAGTCAGGTTTGCACGGTGTTTCTCGTCTTATGCACGCTTGATTCGTGAGCTGTGTGAGTCCGTGAGCTGTTGTGCGGAGATGATGCTGAAGGTGTTAGCTGCAGAAGTTTGTAATGATGAATGTGGGAGAGAAACGGCCACATCATGGTAGTCGGTGTTACGTCAGCAAATATTGGACTGTTCGAGGTGCTCAAACCACCACTTGTAGTTTCATCCTGTTCTCTTACTAGTCAGTAGGAGCAGAGCTCGAGGGGACCTAGGGGTCCGTTGGGAGTATATGAAGGGGTCGGCCGAGTGGCACTTTGGAGGTGCTGGTGAATTTACTGAAGGGCTGTGGCTTGGTCCTTCTCCCCGTCCTGCTGGGGCTTGTGTGAAATTCAAGTGCAGCCTGGCCCGCCACGTTCAGCTCTGTGATGGAAATGTTTGGTATTTCTTTACATTACATTCGGTCTGGACTTAGTTTGCAGTAATTTTTCCCTCTTGTTCATAGTTTGGGGGGGAGAGTATGGTGATACCTTCTTTTCATGTGTGTTTACTTTTCATTCCTAAGTTAATTGGAAGCACGTTGAGGTCAGAGGTTAGTTCTATAGTTGGGTCTCTTTTTTAAAAATATGGCAGCCTTTGTGACTTTCCTATTATTTTTTTCCTGATTCAATCTTACGGAGGAGGAATGCAGCCCACAGAGAGAGCTTGACCATAATAAAATAAGCCAGCGATAAAGTAATTCAGTTTCTCAGCTCCTTGACCTTCTAACTAACTCCAGCTAACGGAGCTGCCTGACTCAATATGGCAGATCTTAATGCCACAGACATACTGAGGATAAGTTTGAAAACTAATTGGGAAATTCCACTTTCAGGTATATTTTCAGAGATAGTTGTTGCTGCTCAAAGGAGGCATGTTTGCCTCTGGGGATCGGGGCCCGTGCTGCAGATTTATATAACCTCAGGATAAATGTGTTGACCCTCTTCCCAGAGGGTAGTTCATGCGAAAATTTTGGAAAGTCAAGTCAAGTGGTGTTCGGTGTAAACAAAGATTTTTTTTTTACTGCTGCGGACACAAAAAGCGATGCCTTGGAGTGTAATACACAGCTTGCGTAAATTTCAGGGCAATTCTAAAACAGAATCTTTTTTCCTGCCTATTGCAGTTTTTTAGGCTTTTTAATCTGCAACCCTATGACGGCACCGTCACCACCCTCTGCACTTGGAAATACTGAACAGAAATGTCTGAGCTGTACCTGGTTCTGTTTTAATCCAGTGGCTGATTCAAACTCAAATTCTATTGTAATAAAATTGTGATGGAGAGAGGTAACATCTCATTGCTTCATGCTCTCCCATGGCTGTCTTGCTGTTTACTATTAAAAACATAAATTTAGAATCTGTCTTTTTAAATGAAAACTCAGTTTTTCTCACTTGATTTTCACCTTCTCCTCCCTTGTCTTTGCACGTAGATCAGAAGAACTGCGAGCAGCAAAGTCACTTACAGTATAGTATAGAAAACTGGACCCCTCCCTGCTTAATAGATGGTGTCTTCTTACCCTTACAATATTTTACCCAAAGTGCACCTGGATGCCTTTGAATTTAACCTTCTTGACCTGCTTTATCAGGGAGTCACAGGTGACTGCTCTGAGAATCAGGAGGGCCAAGTGGGCTTCTCTGCTGCTAACTTTTCATAACCTTGCCCGAGTTACCTCCTCCATTATCACAGAGCCAGGATTATCTTCCATCAAACATAACGTACTGATAGCTCTCAGCTTCCCCCTCGTTCTAAAATGCTGTTATTCTCTGTTCTTACTCCGATGAGAACTGATCTGATCCAAGGGCTTTTGAGAAATTTAGTGACACGTATAACCACAGCCCCACTCTGTGTTCACGTCCATGTTCTCCGACGTGGGGGCCACCAAGTGTACTCATCCTTCAAATACTTGGTTTCCTGGCCCAGCCTGTAGCGCATCTGGTGAATGTTCAGTGAAATAGTTTCTTCTCTCCTATCAAAAATACACTTAGTCGTCCTGGCTCTCAAGCATCGGACACTTCAGAACCCACTGACTTGAAACCGCTTCCCTTAAATTTTTAATTTGTGCCTTTTTATTTGCTTTCATGCCACCAGAAAAGTCTGACCTGTTATTGGTGCTCAGGGATTTCTGTTTCGAGGGTTTCTCCTCTGCCTTTTATTTCTCAGCTTAATACTCTACCCTGGACACTCACTGCCCCCGGCGTGGCGCCATCACCACAACGCGGTCCTGGAGAGATTCTGGGCCCGTGGAGCCGCTGTCCATGATGCTCCCCGCCGGCCCTTCCGGTGGTCCCCACGTCCGCGCTGGGGACCCGGGGCAGACCTCAGTGAAAGGGAGGCGCTCTCACATCTGCGCTGCCCTCCGGGCCTGTTCCCGGCCAGTGAGTCCAGGCTCTTGCAGGTGGCCTCCCCCGCTCCCACGCCCACCTTCTCTTTGGCTGCATCGGGTGCTGGCCGCTACCCGCTGCCCGCTCCAGTGTCGGAGGCCCCACTGCGCTGTAAAACCTGAGGGCCTCGCCCCTGCGATTTGATGCCCTTCAAAATCGTAGCCCAGCGGGCCGACTGGGCTCTGCCGTCCTGAGCAGACCGCTGGCCATTCTCCAGGACACGTGGCCCCCGCGCCACCGCCCTGCTGCCTGGGGGGCGTCACACTGTCCCCACGTGGGGGGCCACCCCACTGCCGGTTGGGTGCTGCCCAGGTGCGGCCGTGCTTTCTGGGCATCTTTGTGCTCGTGGTTTTCCTCCCCTCTGCGTCTTGAGTGAGCCGGGCGTGGATGCAGTGTCGCGGGGGCGCTGTACCCTCTCCGTCTTCGCCCTGACCTCAGCTGGGGCACAGGCAGGCGGCGCACGAGCGGGCAGCGCCTGTCCGCTTGGCTGACCGGAGGGGCGGGGCCGCACAGGATTTCCCCTCCGCGGTGGGCCAGTCTTGCCAAGGGAGAGTCCCAGCGTCACAGACGTCTGCGTGGGGACAGGAGGGCGGCGCTCCCAGGAGAAGCAGCAGGTAAAGTGTGCCCATGAGCGGCCGTAGCTCACTGTAGGTTCAGGAGAGCTCAGGCTCCTCCGTCCTCCTGCCACGGGGGTGACCGCGGACACCTGCGGGCCTGCACGCGCCTGACGGCGGCAGCTGGAGCGGGGTGTGGGCGTGCGCAGGTGGGCGCACCTGGGCCGAGACACAGCGTAGAAGGGCGGCGTCATGAGGACGTAGGCAGCAAGGAGAGAGAGGAGCAGGAGCAGAGAGAGAGAGCAGAGGCCAGAGAGCCCAGAGGGCGAAGGCGCACCGGGGCTGGGGCCTGCCAGCCTCGTGGCCTCGGCCTCCCACCTGCGTGTGCCGGGCCTCTGGTGTGAAGAGCAATAAAGACCTGACAAAGCCGCCTGGGGCTCCAGGCCTCCTCCTTGCCCGTCTGCAGGAAGCACAAGAGCCTGCCCCGGGCCCTGCTGGCGCTGCACTTACAGATTTGTTTGGGAAACGAGCTTCTGCGGCGGGCTGAGGCTTGCACTGTGTGGTGTGCCCCACTGACGGCTCTGCCCGGTGCGGGAAGGCTCGCTGCAAATGTAGGCCGGACCACCTCGCCCACTGCAGACTGTCTTTGGTCTGAGCTGGCCCCTCTGCCCGGCGGTCCCCCAACTCCCTCCCGTCGTGGCTTTCTCCGGCCAGGCCACGCGCTGCCTGGCGCGCTCCGGAGCGCATAGTGAACACAGGTGTGCAAGCGCTGCGCTCCTGGGCATGTGTGTAGCGCGTGTCCTGCCGGCTCTCCCCGCTCCCGTGCGGATTCCGGGACTCGTCTGCCTGCTTCTTGGCACCTGGCTGGTCAGCCCAGGCTCTTCCTCTGGGTTCTCAGGGGCCCCTGGTGCCCGCTCCTCCCTCTGACACGCCGCCTTGTGCTCTCTGTGCCTTTCATCGCGGCTGTCTCCTCGAGTGCAGCGGACCTCCCTGAGAAAGCTGACCAGGCCACTTACTCATGCAAGGGTCTGGACGGTCGAGCCCTGCATTGCCTAGTGACGTGCGGGTGCTCCCAGAGCAGTCACCTGGCCCCAGGTGTGTGGTCGGCCCTGTCGTCAGGTGTGTCACTGCACACTGCACTCAGCACGTGTCCCCTCCCCTGGGCGACACAGGACAGGACAGCCCTGCGAAGACACGTCCGCCTTCCCAAGGACACCAAGGCAGTCCCAGTCACCCCCCCCTTTTTTTTTAAAGATTTATTTATTTATGCACACAAGAGCTGGGGGTACAGGCCAGAATCACAGGTGAGAGGATTCACCAGACAAGAGTGGGGAGCAGAACAGGCAGATGGACTGAAACACACTGCTGAGGGGAGCGGCAGGCGAGGCAGGAGAGGCCTGCTGCGCCATGTGGGTCCCCTCCCTGGCCGGCGGCAGGGATCGAACTCGTGCTACAGTGGCTGCGGTTTGCTTCATAGTGCGTTGCTTAATCCACTGCCCACCAGGGAGGTCCCCAGTCACCCCTTTTAAGAGAACCCACGATTGTTGTCCTCTACTCGATCCCGAGCAGGAGCTGGGCCGTGCGCCTTCGTCGCCGACGCCTGTGCCCCCACCCCGAGCGCTGTGCCGTTCAGTCTCCGGCTCAGGCGAGTGCCAGGCACAGCCGCTGCCCGCGCCAGGTCAGCTGAGCGAATCACCTGCGCGATACCCTGTGGGACGCTTGTCTGTCTTTAACAGAGCAAGAGCCCAGGGCGGCGAGGGACTGCTGCTGAGGCCTGCGCGCCTGAGCCCCTCTCTGCCCCGAAGACGGCCCTCTGCGCAGCGAGACCCCGATGGGGTCCCGAGGGCTTGAGCGGCACAAGGCGCATCCAGGCACAGGCTGCGGAGCGAGCTGGTGGCAGCGGGGCTGGGCCCATCGGTGCCGCCCCTTTGGTGGCTCTCGGTCTCTGCGGGCGCAGCAGGGTTAAATGCCCGGGCAGAAGGGCTGTTAGGGAAGCAGCCTCACCTGTGCCTCGGCCTTGCTGGCCTCGTGTGCTAAGGAAATTAATTTGCTCCCATTTAACATCAAAATTAAGGTATAGGATTATGGGGCAAATTTTTGTTTCTAGTGGTGTTTAAGATTTTCATTTATGCATACAGGAGCTGGGCTGCAGGGGGTGAGAGATGTCACCAGAGACAGAGTGGGGAGCAGAACAGACAGATTAACTGAAACACACTGCTGAGGGGAGCAGCGGGAGACAGGAGAGGTCTGCTGCGCCCTGTGGCTGGGGATCCAACTCCCCTTGCACTACTAGGGAGGCCTCTCCAGTGGTGATTCGTTATGAAAACTGGGAGGCTGGAGTCTCTTGCTCCAGGTTCAAACCCTGTCTCTGCCGCCTACCAGCCAAGGCTGTTCATCTCTTTTTAAAACAGAGAAAATAAAACCTTACCACAGTGGGTCCTTATAAAGCAGACGAGCTTCTCTACGTGGGCCAAAGAAGCTGCTATGCATACGGAAACAAGCATGGCTGCGTATTAGGAAAGCTTAATATATTTTTATTTCTAGCTTTCTATCCCTTTTCTTTAGGTATTTTTGGAAATTCGCTTATTTAACTTTCTCTCGCTCCTAGAAGCAGCTAGAGTTAAGCTACTGAGGGCAGTCTAATGACCCAAAGCTCCCACGGAGGCTCTGTAATTTCCAGGGCTCAGGCATGTCTTCATGTCTCACTTTTGGACACATTCGTTAGTTAGGCCTTGGCATTCAGAGGCTGCAGGCGGTGCAGGCCGCGCGGCCCTAGCTGGGCCCGGCAGGAGTGAGCTGACGTGGGTGGACTTCGGTGGGTCTGTACTGATGGAGCGGCGAGTGGCTTTGGGGGAGACCTCGAGGGGCCCCGGGCCCCGTTCTAGGCCGCGGGTATGAACCCGCATGGCTTAGCGACCAAGCACAGATGCCCCCGTGGAAGGGAAGGCCGAGGCCGTGCCGTTTCTCTGCAAGTTGAGATGATTTTATGAGTGTATAATGTGACTTGATTAAATGGCAGCCACGTGAGAAAATGCCCTGGGGGCCGACAGTGTGACACAGGAGCCAGAAGTTCACCTTGGTCTTAGACCTGTGCATTAGAGGCGGAACCGGGGAGGCGGGCTGGGCCGTGGGGAGCCCCAGCTGGCACTACAGAGCAGAACCAGAGGGTGCAAGACGGGGAGAGTGTCAGGGGCTTGAAGGCGCCGAAGAGGTCCCCTTCGCGGTGCACGTCAGAAGCATGGCCCCGGCGCGATCTGAATTCTGTGCGTGCGCAGGAAGGGCCCAGCTGCCGACCGAGGGAGGAAGTGCCCCGGAAGGTAGAGCGGGTGATGATGAGTTGACACTGGGTGACTTTTCAGCAGAAGAGGGTTGTCCTTTTTTCTCAGGTTCCCCCGGGGGTTCCCGCTCTATGGGGAGACACCCAGGGGATAAAACTGGGGGAGGGAAGGCGTTTGTTCAGGGGTGCACCCCTGCTTGGCTGAGGCCAAGAGGCCACATCACGGAGTCAGGAGAGCGTGTGAGTCCAGCCGGGGGGGCGGGGTCCTTTGAGCCCGGGCCCCCCTGATTCAGCCTTCTGGTGGTCTCCCCAAGGATTCTCATTTCTCCCTCCTCCCCCCGCCCCCCCCCGCCCCCGTGCACACTGTCTTCGCCTCTGCGTTGGCAAGGAGGGGGGGTTGGGGGGGACTGGCTGTGCAGACACCCCTGCTCCCCAGCCGTGCCCTCCGAGTGAGGGACGATCCTCAGAGGAGACGGCGGGAGCGGCCTGTCTTGGTGCTTCCCCGAGGTCGGGAGCTTGTAGCATCCCGGCTCGTGCAGCGCCCTTTCATCCCGGGCCTCGGCTCCATCTTCCCCAGGTTCGCGTGATCGCGCTGCTCCCAGCCCCGGGCCCTGGAGCTGCTGGCCTGCTGCTGCTTGTACTGGAAACAGACACACACGGCCTGCCGGCTCGGCTGAAACGAGCTCCCTGGGTGTGCGCGTGTGCACATGCGTGTGCACGGACCCCAGCGGTGCACACGAGCGTGCCTGAGCTCTGTAGCCTGGGGGTGAGTGTGAGACACAGGGCAGACAGCGCAGAGACAGGGACGTGTTCAGCCAGCTATGCCAGAGAACGTCTTTGCCTTACTGATCTTAGATACAGAAATTAAAAAGGAAAAAAAAAAAAAGCCAGAGGCAGCGGAGGCAGCTCGGCACAGCCCTCTGCATCCTCACGGCGCCGTTTCAGTTGCCAGTGCGGCGCTCACGCTGAGAGTGAGTCCCTGACACAGTGACCTCATTCTTGACGCCGCCTTCGTCACCAGCACAGAAGCTGCACTGGCGGATGGGTGGGCGGCGCTGCCCCTGCTACAAGCCTGCCGGGCCGTCCGGGAGGAGACCCAGGCGTGCGCGGCTCGCAAGGCACCGGGAACCCATGGCAATTGCCACTGCAGCTAAACTTTGATCCAGCGTGCAGTAGAGCCGCCTGTTCCACAGGAGGGAGCGTCGTCCTTCATCACAGTGAAAAGCCAGCCTTAAAAACAAAAACAAAAACAAAAGCCAGAGAGAGAATGTGTCAGGTTTACAATGACGGTGAGTATATGACGTTAGCTCAATTTCAATGTCCTTTTCTTCCTTCAAGCCTCTGGAGGTATGTGCCCTTTTTCCTGTTTCAATGGCTGAAAAAAAAAAATAGGAGTCAGTGCTAATGCATGTCCAGGGGACCGGGGCCCCTGGGAGAAAGGCTGTGCCCGGTTGCCGTGGGTCTCAGGGTGCATCTCCCCACTGCACAGACAAAGGAGCCTGCACAGACAGACAGAGGCTGTAGCTTTTCCTGGCGCGATGACTCATTCCAGCTCACAAAGGATTCTGGGCAGGGAGTGAGAAGTCAGGTTGGCTGATCCGGCCCTATGACTTCACTTTGCAGAGAACAAGGCAGGAGCCGGTGACGCTGCAGATCCCCAAGGCACTGCAATGGAGCTGGCTCATGCTAGTGGCCGTGACAGAGGGGACAGGTGTGGGACAGGGGTCCAGCCATTCCCTGCAAGTAGCATACGAGGATTCCACCCCCCCACCCCCACCCCCAAGTCATTACCAGCAAGCGCACTGAAAGCCTTGTTAAGGTGCTTTTGGGCAGCTTTCGAGCTGAGCTTGTACCAGGACCTCAAGCCCTGAACTGTAACAAGAGCTGAGAGGTTTGGAACTGATTTTGTTTTTAAGTACATCTGCCCAGGTAAAGTCCCAGATGCCCTTTGGGTGCCAGCTGCCCTCCGCTGCCCACCGAAATGCTCATTCAGGATGTGATGACTCGCAAGTTTACTCTTTCTTCTTATTCCAGATTCTAGGACATCCGTTTCTGTTACTGGCTCCTTCTTGTGCCTGGATGCAGCCCCCCTAGCATGCACCAGGCTTTAGCATCAAAACTACTGGGGGATGGAGCCAGTCCAGAAAGGGTCAGGTAGGTTCCCCTGCTTTTCTTTCAAGATTTGTCATGTGCAAAGAAATATGCTCGAATGTCTACGGCCCTGGGGAAGGGACACTGTCCTGGGAAGGTGATCTCGTTCCGATCCTCTGCAGCCTCAACTGTAGGCAGCCAAGTGGCCAGCTCCGGTGCCCATCCGGTGACCTGCCACTTGGTCACCCCAGAGCGTCCCGTCAGCGCTGAGACCTCACACAGCCTAGGATTCTCGAGAGAAATAGTTAAGCTGCTTCAGACTTCCATCAGCTTCCACTCCTGCAACGGAAGCATTTAGAGATTTCCTTCTCAATTAATACAGTCCCTGAAATGTTGTGTGTTCGTTGCCATGTTAACCTACATGCAACGTAGTAAAATCCAAGAAAGGCCAAATGACATGAGTGGGGGCTGTTACCAACACTAGCGTCATGCGGAGGCTGCTGGTAAGCGCAAGGGAAGCGGGCATGTTTATCATACGCTGCTGGGGGACTCACATCGTTACAAGGCTGTTTTCTTACAACATCCGTGGGCTGCTCACACAGACGCGGATTGTTTTTTTTGAAATTGCGAGATGGTAAAACTTGGTCCTCCTGAGCCCATGACACGCCACATTTCCAAAGTGAAAGCTGGCAAATCTGAACGCACGGCTTTACCACCTCATCAAACTGATGGCTCGAGTACCTTTGCTACAGATATTTTGGAGAGTGTTAAATCCCACACGTCATTCGTAGTAATAATTAGGCCGTTCTGAAATAATGCAGACTCTGTCAGAAGCCCGGGCACTTTCCCCCTCCACGCTCCCATCTTTGTCTCCATCGTGCTCTCTTCCGCCAAAGGAAAGGAAATGATACGTCTCTTTTTGTCATGGTCAAAGAGATGGCTTTCCTTTGTGCATCTTTGCACAAAAATTTGAGGGTGTGGAGTTTATTTTAAACGATGTTTGGTCAGGGAGAGCATGGCATGCATGGTGTGCTGAGACTACAATTATATAATGCCCACCCCAAGTTTTGTCCTCCTGCTCACAGCTTACCCTGGTTCTTCCAGCAGGTCATTTCTTTTTTTTTTTATTAATATAAAATATTTTTAAAAAATTTACATATACTTGCCATCAATTGTAATCCCCATGTATTCCCCATCACCATCTCACCAGTGCACCA